>JAPZDV010000532.1:0-10915 GCA_029814665.1 Acanthurus lineatus
TGCGTCTATCTCATTATTTCTCCTGTTATTACAGGACTCTTATCTGTTTATGAGTCATCAGTCTGAGACTTGTAACACTATCAACAGTTGAGCTTTAGCCCATTAAATGGATTAATATTTTAGTGTATTACCATTGCAGTCTGATACCTGTTCATGTGATTTAGGCTATGTTAGGCTATTATGTCATAACAAACAGTGTGTAAAAATCACTGGAATCATCATCAATAACAATTAAGTCTAACCTTTTTTAAACATTTCAAAAGATTTTATTCAACTCATATGAAATTGTCAATGCACCAAGCTGAATCTGTGGACACCTCCCCATGGTGCGCCGCCACGCCCATCTCAGCGCACCCCGTTCTACCAAACTGTCAAATAGACTGCGCACGGTGGTGCGCTGGACGAAATTACCATTGTGTGGGGTGCGCCACGCTCCGCCACCCTGCACCACGCCACGAAATTAGAACCCTGAGTCTTATTCCCTTCTGACTCTTCAGAAGTTTCAGCCTTGAGAATATCTGCTCAAAGATGTATGTGTTGCCAAACACCGGGCAAATCTTAATGCCGTGCTTTTTAATGTTGGGATACGTGTGCAGCATAATTGCAGCATAAAAATCAGTCAAACCGGCTGACTGAAAGGTATCCCTCAGTGCGTCACAGTTATGCAACTCAGCCAGCTCAAGCTGAACAGACGGTGGTGCCTCGTACAGGTCTACCGCAAATGGGTTCTGAAAGAGGTGGATGTCTCTCACGTTGGTATGCAGCACATAGGATTGCACCTCAAACTCGTTCTGGAGCATCTGGAGCGCCTCCAAGTATTACACTATATATTACAGTATTACATAAGCTCTATTAGGAATTGCCATAGAGAATGAATGGGAGAAATGAGTTTGATGGTGCTCACGTGAAATCTTTTAGAGGGCTATAAAAAATGATGTTGTGGGCCGCAGTTTGGGGACCATTGCTGTATATGAAAAAAAAAAAAAAATCAAAATGCGTCTCTGGTATTGTTCAGGGGGCCGGCCCACTGCCCTAGGTAAAGGGTACGAAACACCAATTAGGTCATCCAAACAAAGAACATACAAAAGAATCCTGCAAAAAGAAGAGGGAGTCCTCCTGAATCTGAAGGATGATAAAGACATGCCTTTACATTCTGGAAAAAGCAAACTTGCATAATTGGTTTCATTGCAAGTTCCAGATGTGTGCCAAATGTTTTTCAGGACCTTGTGGAGAAGCCAGATATACAGTGTCGATATCTCTTCAAACTCAGTCAAGATCACCTTGAGCTTTTCTTTTCCTCTGTCAGAGCACGTGGTAGAATCAATGACAATCCCACAGCAAAATAGTTCATGTCCGCCTACAAATGTCTGTTGGTGTCCTGTCAGCAGTTTTACAGACCTTTCTTTTATCATTGTCGCCTATGGGAAAAATGCTTTGTGGACCACATGGGAATGTTTTGTTGCAATTCCAGCTACTGGTGGAATTAGAAGCAAAGTCTGGTGGCAGAGCCCTATGCACTTCTTACAACACATCCATGGCCCTCTCTTGTGGGCGCAAATGATAGAGGAAGAAATGACAATAGACATATATATTTTTTTCTATTCCTGACCTGGAAGTATTTATTTGGTGCACAGTTTTATTCGTTATCTCTACGGAACATCATTACTGTACAGTACATGGGTCCACATTGGTATCTAGGTGAAATTAAAACTGCATCAACAATTAAAAAAGGCTTTGAGTAGACGAAAACACTAAGCTGGTTTCTTTTTATTAATGTCACTTAGCCTCATGTAATGTTAACATCACGCTACGCTATATGGATTGGTATAGCTTTAGCCTGCCTAATCTAGGCAGGTTAAAGCTATACCATCTGTACCATCTAGTAAACTAGGTTCATCTCCTTGTCAATGCTGAGATTTCTCCTCAGAGATTGCCTGAGTTTTGTGTGCGAGCTTGCTTTTATATATATATGTTGGGGGCTGACATGCAGCAAAGGGTCGGAGGCCGGAATCAATCTCGCAACTGCTGCGCGGAGGACTGAGTCTGCCGTATATGGGCCGCGCGTGCTACCAAGTGAGCTAAACAGCGGCCCCTGTGTGCGAGCTTGCTTGACAGTTCACTTCAACGTAAGCCCTTGCCAGTTTAGATTGCCAGTAACTTTGTGGGTTCCAGGTAAAGAGAACTTAACTTGCCCGAAGATTCAAAGAAAGAAACAGTGTTAGCAGAAGTCTTCCAGTTTCTCTGGGTGTTTGTTGAAATGTAGTCATATTCGGTAGGATTCTGTTCATGTTTGTTTAAAAATGACCAGGCCATCTGAAAAATGCAGAAGTTACTTAACACCATAATGGATACCTCAAACATTCCTTCCAAACATCTTGGGATATCTGTTGACACAGGGCTGACTCAAGGACAAAAACCCAGACAGCAAAAACCATTTGGGCCCAGATCCGTCATAAGATCTGGTCCGGATGCCGCCAAGGGACCTTGGCTGGTGTCTCTTGGCACGACAGGCCAATACCAGTGCAGATCTGTCTTTCTTATCTGGGCCAGCACTGGGCCAGCACCGTGTCAACTCCATACTACATGATGCTCATTCCGCCCAGATGCATACCATATCTGAAATGGATCTGTGCTGAATACATACTGGACCTGGGCCAGATCTCATCACATCTGGCCGTAAATCTGGTCACATTTTGGCCTAAATCCATACCAAATGTGTACCAGGTCCTGTCACATCTGGTCACAGATCCCTACTCGACTTGTACCAAATACATCACCAGGTATGCATTTGGAATATGTTTTTAATAACTTATTTCACTTATTCAGTGAACCAAGGAATGAATGAATAAAACAATCAAGGAACGAAATAAATCAATTACTGAATCAAAGCACTTGTAGGAAATTAGAAGGAAAACCAGAGGGCAATGTCCTCCATAAAATATGACACAGTTTCACCAAAATTGCTGTTTTGTTTTGTTTAGACGTAGTAATGTGCACTGTTAAATTTTGGTTTCGAAACAGTGGCCTGTAGCTCACTGTGAAATAGCACAGTAACAAGCTGCAGGAAGAGTGGCTGAAACAGAGATCCCAGTCAACCTGTTACACTGCACCCTCATTTTAAAATGATTTTAAAACTATTATTTTAAGCCAAATGTTACCAACTTTTAAGAGTTTCTCAAGGTGTTCCTGTGACATCGTGTTAAGAAGATTGGGATGAAAATCTCCAAAACAAAAAACCTTGGCATCTCTCTCATCAATCCATTTCAGAGATGCAAAGGATCATTCACATGTGGCACATTTATCTAAACTTGGTATAAGTGAGGAGACCAAGTCATGTTCACAGCTCTGTTGACCAGGAAAGTACAATTTTATGTAGCCGAGTGGAAAACTGACCACTCACAATGGTGCCACAAGGAGGCGCTGAGACCCTGTGGATATTGTAAAAGGTACGGCTGCACCGGAAGGTGAAATGAGGCGGTGCAGGGGTTAACAGGAAGTGAAGAGACTCTATGTCGTAAGAACTGACCTGAATACCTGTGTGAGGATATGTACTGTCAAAGACTGGTAAATACACAACAAAAAGTACTTTATTTGCAAAATGAATTACCTGTGTATCTTCTTTTGACTTTGTATGAGCTTAAACTGTGCCATTTGTTGCCGATGCCGACGTAGTTATGCCGATTTTTATCGAGGCGAGACGCACGTGCCGACCGAGAGTGTTGTAAAGTAAACTGTTACTGAAAGACTGTTAAAACTTGAAGTTCATGTCCTATAAATATATTGTGACAGTTTCTGTTTGTGAATATACTCAATACTGAAATATTTCTTAGTCTACAGATGAAACGGTGTTATTGTCCTGCCGCGACGGATGTATTTCAAATTAGCCCAGCTAGCTAAAAGACTACCGTGAGTATGTGGAGATTTTATACTGATTCAGGTTATTAACTGTTGTTGTAAATGATAACTTGTAATGTTTTAACTGAGTGGTTGTATGTATTTTGCTTTTATTTTATTAGGAACAACCACTACAGTTGTTTATGCACTTTGTTTATGCACTCGGGTGTTTATGCACTTAGTTCATGTACTTAAATCTTTATGCACTAGGATGGTTATGCAGTGAAAGAGTCATGAACAGGGACTAGAAGGTTTATGTACTGAAATTGTTGATTTACTGAAGATTAGATAGGTTAACGCAGTTCATGCAGTCATTAAAATAAACCAAAAAAGAATCACTCCTAGTTTATGTTAACACTGCTCCTAGTTCTGAGTAGTCGAGGAATAAAAGTTCCCAAAATCTAGTTTTGTGTCTGGTGTTATTCCACATTTCACTAGCCCACATTTAAGATTTTTTTTTATACCAACAGTTGCATTTGTAATTTTAAAATAATACTTTGCTTTCCTAATCCTAAAATGGAAAGAAATCATACTTAATTTTTTTAGGGGTTAACTTTAGTGATCTAAAACATTAGAACTGTTTTAAATTTCTATGTAATTGATGTGTTGCAATGTAATACACTGAAAGCTAAATTACAAAACAAATTTTTCACTCCAAGACTGTATGAGGGATAACCACAATCATTTATTGAGGAAAATACAGAAGATATGACATTGTGAGTTTACAACTAGAGCTTAAAAATTCATCTGAGCATACAGACCTTTCTTCAAACTGACTAATTTATTAGACTATCTGGTTATTAAAAATGAACAAGGAGGAGAAATAACATACATTTCATTTATATTTCCATTATATAAATAAAGTATTTTACAGCAATTCATTTCATTTTCCTCTCTCTAGAACAGATTTGTATAATTGTTTCCAATGATTTGCTTATTACCACGCAACTGAGGGCCAGATGATTAAAATTATATTGGAATTAAGTGTGTAGGAGTCTTGCTCCTAAACAGTCAGTTAGACACACTCCTGTGTGACAGACAATGTGTGTTGTATGACCAGTTGATGACACAGGCAGGCATAAAGATTTCATAGACAGCTAACAGAAAAAAGAAAAAAAAGAAGAGGACCAAATTATACATGGTCACTTTCAAGTGGACAAATCAAAACAATAATATATTTTAAGTAACACTCTGTACAAATTAGAATGTAACTGTATTAAATATCTTGAGCCTTTGGCTTGACTATGTTAGTTGTCAGCTAATAATGCTGTCAGAAAGAAGCAACCTAGTATTAGCTTCTTTCTAACTAATTACAGTTTGTTTCACAGTAGTAGGCTATTGAATGCGCCAGTGGCACCCCTTCACTTAGGTTTTGTTATTAGGTTTTTGATGTATGAAACCTGTCTTGTCTGAATCTGCCTCTATGAGACTGTCATTGGTACACTTATTTTTTGAGGTGGAAATTCACAGTCATGGCACTTCTAATTTCAACCCAAGTTTGTCAGATGTAAAAAACATCAAATAGACATGTTGAGAGAGTAAATATTACTGTAGGGGGTCTATAAATACAAACACTATGTTATGGTGTGATCAAGAGGAGCCAGGACCCAGATGCAGAATCATTCATAAATTAATTTATCAAAGCACAACAAAAAAACAACAAAAAAACACTTTGCAGGGAAGTAACAAAAACAAACACCAACATAAAATCACCACAAGGGGCAAAAAACTCTGTAACATGAAAATCCAAAATTGTCCACGAGGAAAAATACTCACTAGAGAAGCTAATGCAAAAAGAAGACACAACTAAAACAGGCACACATAGCAAGAGGCAGGGAGATCTACCTGAGAGCAGTAAAGCAGTCATAGGAACGAATCGCCTGGCACCGGAGAATGTTTGGAGCCAGCTTAAGAAACCGGCTGATTGCCGATTGCATGCAGGTGAGGTTGAATGAGCCTTGCTCCCAAGCAGATCGGCCCCGCCTTCCTGCACAGCCTGGCTGAGAGAGGGAGAAGGAGATAGGGATTAATGTGGGAGTAAGGAAAATGACAAAACGAAATCAGAACATAAATCATAACCATGACACACTCTATATTGTTCCTTATTGTCAGTTATCTGCATGGGTAACAGACCTAACTGGTAGCTACTGTGGCAGCGAGAGAGTGTCATGTTTCAACTGTCTGTTAAGTATTTCATTTTCTCCCTCATGTTTCATGTCTTTTCTTCCTGTTTTATTTTGTGAACACTCACCCCTGTCTCTGTTTCAGGTTTCTGTCTGCCCTGCCCCCTCCTCGTCTGTGTGCACCTGATCCCTGATTGTGACTCCACACCTGTTCCTTATCACTCCCTATCAACCCTGCATATATTCCCCTTTGTGTCTTGTCTCGTTGCCAGTTCGTTGATGTTCCTACTCACGTTCCAGCACTCTTTTTCACGGCCATAGTCATAGCCGTTTAGTATTTTGAACCTTGCTTGTTTTTTGACCTTGCCTTTGCCTCACATTTTTGGATACCTTTGCTTGGACTTGAAACTATACTACAACCCTTGATAGCTGACCTTGTGATGCTGTCCATAAAAGGGTTTCACTATCAGTTTTGATCAAGTAGAGTACACAATCTATGCTGCCCTAGCAACCATTTCATGTGACAACCTCTCTGCTCACATGATTGGACGGTTTTCAAAGTCTTTCAACACTGGTCAGATATGTCGATTTTGTATGGCCTCACATTCAGAGATACAAGAAAAGTTTTGTGAGGACATTTTGTTCTTAGAACAACTGACATACATGGATATCACATAGACTGTGTGAACAATGACATACAGAATGCTGCTGTGTACGGTGTATATGGCAATTGTGCATTTGATGTACTGCCTTACTTCGATGTGACAATGTGTCTGCCCCCAGATGTGATGCATGACTTGCTGGAGGGTGTTATGCCACTAGTAATGAAGTTGGTCATCTGTAAAGCTCATAATCTAAAGCACATAACTATACATGAGATCAGTGTTGAGCTCAAAAATGTAAACATGGGAAAGAACGACAGACCTAGCAAACCAGCGCCCCTGACTGAAAAAATTCTTGGAAATTCTAACATAGTTGGATCAGCCAGTCAAAAATGGTGTCTATTCAGACTCGTGCCTTTTTTGATGGCTCACCATATTCCACCTGGTAGCACATACTGGCATGTGTACTTACCGTGTTCAGATATTGTGGATATTGTAATGGCGAACAAAGTGAGAAGAGATGAGCTTAGTCATTTACAAATGCCGATTCAAGAATTCCTTGATAAGACTACTGATGTCTTTGGTAATGTTTTAACACCAAAGTGTCACTTGATTCGCTATCCAAGACTTATATTGATGTGTGGTCCTCTTCGTCCTCTGTGGTGCATGAGGTATGAAAGCAAGCACCACCAAAAATTTTGCCAGCAAATGTAGGAACTTTGTCAACATAACTGCAACTCTCAGCAATCGTCATCAGATGGAGCAGTGCTGGGAGTTTTCTTCAGATAGGTTTGTAGATAATTTTGAAACGCGCTCAGCAAAAGCATTTGTGTGCCATTTTCATCTCTGCCAAGTGACTCACAGACGGCTCTGATATTAAACCAAAGGTTTGAAGATGTTAATTTTCAGGATAAAGTGCTTCAACGTGTGTCATCTTTATCAGTCAGTGGTGTCAAATATGCCATTGAGGATGTTTTTGTCATAGGACATGTACACACTGAGGTCATCCCTTTTTTCTTGAAAGTCAAATACATTCTGAACATTGAGACTGTTTGGGTGTTCAGGTGTGGGAAACTGTTATTGCCTTGCTCTTATGACAGTCATTTCCATGCTTACCAGGTTATGATTGACAAGGACTGGATTCTGCTTAGTCCAGAAAATGGGTTAGACTATTAAGCTCTGGACACATATTTAGTTGATGAAAAACTGTTTGTTTTCTTAAGGTATTGTGTCTAAACATAAAAAGTGAGTGTCTGTCCTGTTTGTCCTAGAGGTTTTAAGCTATAGTAAAATTATACCATGCAACCTTCCCTCTCTGCCAGATCACCCTCAGGATCCTCCAGAGACGTTTCAGGAGCTGTGGGCACTGCTTGTAGACTTTGTAGGGAACATCGCTGGGGCCGGGAGCAGAGCTGGATCTCGCAGCTCTGACAGCTTCTGCCACCTCCTTCAGGGTGGGTTCAGTGCTGTTGAATTGGGTCTCTGGTTCTGGTTGTGCCACCAGTTCCCTACATGGTCCGAGCATGGTCCCTCAGGCTGTCGCTGTAGGTGGCACAGAGATGATGGTCGATCTCCTCTACAGGGCAACCAAGTTGCCGCTTCGCTTCTGGCCCAGTAGTTTCTTGGTAAAGCTGAAGGGATTGCAAATGAAAGCGTTGCGTTTTTGAGCCCTTTCCTTTCCTTTCCTTTGGTGCCATTCCGCCCTCCCCAATGAGATGAGCCTCTTCCTTATGATGTTTGTGAGTTCTGACAGGGCAGTCCTCTCATTTTCCTTGGCCTTCTTGAACTGAAGTCTCAGGGATTTTAGCTCTTGTCTCAGCTGACTAATCTTGGCTTCTCGCCAGTTGAGCTTCGCTGGATTATTTGCTCCTCATCTTTCTACAACGTAAGAATGGTGATCTTTACTTTCTTTAGAGCAGCATCATGCTTTAAAGTTTCAATCTCAATAGCAGAATTTTTTTGCTATATGTCATTTAGTGTGGACTTGCTATTAAAAGTGTTCACAAAAGGCAAGACTTCAGAATAACACAAATGCCAGTGATGCAACAAACCCCCTTTATTTTTTGCCTTGGCTGAAAGACACATTAAAAAATTAGGTCTTCGTTTCTTGATGGACAAACCAGGGAAAAATCAAGTATTGGACCAACAAATAGAAATATCTCTCATGCAATTAACACTCTTTGCCACACTAGGGGACATCAAGGAGCATCAAGAAACAAAACAGCTCTCATGGCAATGTCCATTAAACACAATGGCTGAGGACAACAGGAGGGTAAAACTGGTGTACATCAAGGGGTATCAACACATAAAAACAGCTCTCATGGCAACATCCTTAACAGAGTTAGAGTTCCAGGGAGACCCTCTTTCAAACCTCTTCGGACATCAGATATCTGAATGGAAAGAGAAGAAAGAATTATAATTTTAATTAAACCACAATTTCAAAATTGTTGTTTCTCTCCTCTACACAAACTGGTGTGTTAAATCACCATTTTATCAATGTAAAAGCATGATTAAGATGATTGTCATGCAAGGGTATGTATTGTCCATAACTGTCTTTTCTGTGTTCATTGGTGCCCAAGTAAACACTTTCTGGGTGCACATAAGCAAAGTTCTTCTCAAAATACCGCCTCCTGGTATGTTCCGTGGACAGATGAGCGCTACATGCAGTGTGCAAATCAGTTTCTTGAAGATTCTGAAAAACTGAATCAATCTCAGCATCTGACATGTTAGTATTACCTCTAAGTGTCTCTTTAATCTTGTCTTTTTTGTATTGATTAAGGCCATTGATTTCTTCAACAATCATTTGAATAGTTGACGATGGAACCAGATACTTTGCCTGGAGTTGCAGAGAGGCCTAATATCAATATCTTCTGTTGCCTGAGACTGATTTTCACTTTGGTCCATTCCAGTTTCAGTTTCATTGGGCTCAATCTGAGAGGACACAGATATGAATTTAGTATTTACATCAGTTTCATGTTTATGTGTTCTTGAAACATGGAATGTAAATGATGACTTCACTTTAGATGCCTTGTTACACTTGCTGAATAGGCAATGTACTAACTCACGCTTACTCAAATGTGCCTTGAGGTGTGCAATAAGCTCTCTCAGATCTGTGCATTGCTTTTACAATTAACATCATCACATACAAATGACCTTTGTGTGCCATCCAACTGTGAAACAGGACTGTTGTTGGAACGATAGACATGAGCTTTTAAGGTAGTGTACTTAGTGAGTTTTTGTTCGCAGTCTGAAAAGCAACATGGATCTGATGATCAACATAGCTTTTCATACTTTTCAGGGATATGAATGCATGAGTTGCAAGTAAACTTTGGTTTAACATATGCCATTGTAACCCCCAGTTATAAAATCTCTGCACTACTCTACCCAGCTCAAAAGGAACTTTAAAACTAAAACATGCCTAAGACCTCTGTAAATAATAAGGAACAAGGTAAAAACTGCACTCAAAGTTCTGAACTCTGCAAGGAATAACGACAGTCTCTCTCTAAATAATAACTGCACTATGAATCCTGAACTTAAGTAGAACCTCTACAGACTCATGGTGCGCACACTCTCAAACAACCTCAAGTTAATGTTGTATGTGTGAGATGTGAAATACCAAAGGCTTGTGGTCGACCAACTCTCTTGGTCCTTGAAGGCAAGTGTTCTGAAGGGTGGCGGCACCTGTTAGTTCATGGTTTATAAATGCATTTCCCCCACGTAATAAGACGTTTGCTTTATACTGCTGCTTTATAGCTAGACTTATTTCTTACCTTCTTTGCCACTTTTGGAAGAACCAACGAATGTGGAAAAATCTAGACAGTCGAAGAAAAAACTGCATAAGTAACGCTCTACCTGCAGTCGACCTGCTCTCTGCTTCAGGGACTGTGGTGGGTGGGGCGGCAGCTGCAGGTTTGGTCTGATTCTTGGTGGATAACACTTGAATTCGGATTATGCTTAATAATGATCATTGCACAATAAAAAGTTGAGTGGGTTCTTCTTCTGTATAAAACATATATTTTTATCCAGTAATATAATATTAAAAATAAAAAAATATGTACCTGGTAAACATGAAACACTCTGGTCAGTCGGCTCCGGCGTCTCGTGCACAGCACACTATAAAAGGAGCACATTCATTTAGGCTAATGCTCGCTTGATAGCTAGCTTACGGAATATCTCAAACTCCTCAAAAACATGTTTAAACAAATAATATGAAATATGTGTTACACACTCTACATCCCAGTAGTTCATACTTCACATATATTCGTAAAATAACAAACTATCATCATACAAATGAAC
>JAPZDV010000533.1:0-10910 GCA_029814665.1 Acanthurus lineatus
TTGACCTGGAAACTCCCCTGAATTAATTTGAAACTTTCCCCGCCCAATGCGCCACTGGCGCATGGCGGAAAGTGATAGGGCCCCTGGCACATTTGACCTCAATGCGAGTGGTATGGCGTAAGATAGCAAACGCGCCAGGACACGCCTCCATTCCGCCTTCATTCTCAGACCTCCCGCCCCTTGGCACACAGACCCGACGCAAGTGGATTTGCTACGTACACTTGTGGCAAAAATGATGTTTGCACCGAGTGTATGATAGCAATGACACCTGCGCCACTGACGCACCGTGTTTGCACCGTTTGTACAATAGGGCCCCATGTCTTTCTCTTGACACATAGAGCAAGCTTTTGGATGGAACTTTTAAAAGATGTCAAAGCTGCTTGGTGGCTATATAGGAGTTCAACTAGGTGTTATGATCTAATTGTGATCCAGGTAAATGAAAATTTAGTGTTTATCAATATTTTTTAATTAAGAACTGATCACATGAGTACATGCAATGTTACTGGATTAAGTATCTCCAGACTCTAATTCTAAAGAGTGTTTTGAAGTTTTTTAGCTCATTGCTTTGGGAACACAACAACGAGAGTTTCTTGGCACACTTTTTTTCAAAGTGGAGTCACCAGGGTGCACCATAGGGGGCCACAGAAACTTTGAGGGTAAAAAGAAGGGAAGGAAAAAAAATCAACTAAAACATTATTTGTGTTAATTATTTATTAATTTAATATATTTTTAGACGTTAAGACAGAGATGACAGAATGTTCTTAACAGAAAACCCTTGGTGTAATGAATAAAGAGGCCTAACAAAAGAGATAAAAATGTTAAAGACAATTTTTTTACTGTTAAAACTTTTGAATAAAAGGACAAAAAATGTTAAGAAATGAGGAAATACTGATATTATTAGTAAAATAAGGAAAAAATATCAAGAAGCTGTACGTTTGCAATTATAATGTACATGCAATCGAAAAAAAGGTAAGCAGCTGGTCAACAAAGAGCAGAAGTTAGCAGATAAAGAGCCACTTATTTTTTTCTCAGAAGTTGGTTGAGACCTAGACAGAGCTAAAAGGGGAGTAAATACTGGAATTAAATTTTTTAAGTATGTTAAGTATGTGCCAGAGACAACTTCAAATGAACCATAATGTTGTCCAGTATGCTGTATGTGGAAATAGGCTACTTTAATCTGACTTGGCTCTTTCCCCAAATGGATTCTGTATGTATTCCTCTTCTCTAATAGGTTGCACTTGCTCACTCACTGAAATTTGCATGTGCATAACTGGCCAACCAAGGGGTGCCTAATACATGTGTCCTGCACAATGTATGTCAACATGCCATCATTTTCCTTCAGCAAAAGCCAGTTTGCTCACTCACCTGCCTTTCTCCTTGGACAAAGTTTCCTCTTCAAGATAACTAGTTACTTGGAATGGACCGTGCCAAGAACAGCCTTGAGCAGCCATCACTCTGGATTGCAGAGGGCTTGCCCAGCTCAGCTGCCATCTAATACCTCTGATTAGATAAAAAGGGCACCTCTTTTTACAGAAAACACCAACATCCTGTTTCCAGGAATCTGCCTGTTGACACAGCGCTGTTGCTTGATGTTGAATTTTTTTCTTTGAATGCAGGATCACAAAGACATGTTGCCCTGTTGCATGCTGTCGGAAAAAGAGTGTCCCTTGTTATTGAGCGAGCAAGGGACAGATGGTGCAGCTTCCCCTAGCCCATGGTTACAAAGGGGTTTACTGCAAGCCAAATCTGCCTGATTAAGTATGCATTTTGTTGTTTAATTGAGTCATTTTTGTGTGTCTTGATTGAGTTAAAGTTGTAATTTGTGAAATCCCAGTACCTACTTAAGCGATATGGGGATAGTGTTGCACCCAATTATTTCACACTGTAACAGAACTGCAGTAAATTGATATTTTCATCAAATATATTACAGGGAAGTCACCATGAAATTTCCAAGCTTCAAATCTTGTCTCATGTCATAAAAGTAATGCAAAGCTGCAAGACTACGGTGAACTGAGCAAGTTTTTTAGCTATCAGTCAACTGGTCCATATAAACACAATTTACAGTCAGTAAATCATTCAAAACAAACAGCAGAGCAAGAATGTGCTAAATTAAAGCAATACTGAAACTCCAACTCAGTCCCAGTAATACTGCCAATGTTGTGTTGCCCTCCTCACAAGTAGAGCTTACTTAGCACCATTTTCACATCATGCTGTCTGGAAAATTTATCCCCAAACATTAACAGTTTGTGTTCTCATTATTTACCCTGAAGATGTGTTTCACTAAACAGCCAGTGTTACTTGTTACTTACCAGTCCAAAAGAAACAAGGCAAGTTCAGTATCAGACTTCATGTTTTTCACAGCCAGGAGCCGTCTCCAATGTGGAAAAGCCACACCAATATTTACCCTTGTCTGGCTTTTTTTTTTTTTTTTTTTTGCATAATTCCTCTTCTTGGCAGCAGAGGCTCCAATTCCAAACCTGATAACCTGTTGTTTAGACCTGTTTTCCATGAGCTTCATCCATTGTGTTTATGTTAGCAACAAACACTAGCTAGAGTGAGCAACCTTTAGTTTGTACCAGTGATTCCCTTCAACCGGCCAAACTTCTTTGTCCTGCCAGCTGCAGCATACCAGAGACTAAAGTGAGTCAGTATCAGCATCTAGTGGCGGCAGTTTAATAACAAGAAAGTACAGGCCGTACCCTGTGTGCTTATAGCAGCTGCATCTCTGCAATGCCATGTATGGGTAACTTTGGCATGCCACCAAAGCTATTACCTCTGGACACTGTCGATTGGGGTAATTCATTTTTTTAATGTTCACAATTACAATTTCTTTAGATTTTAAAAATGGCACCTTTAAAAAGCCATGGTTAGATTAAGAGTTACATCTTTGTTTTTGCAAAGAAAAAATAGACACCAACACTTCCAGATGGTTTTCCTAATATGCAGAAAACAGCACCAGCAGCAATCCCCTCAGTGCCCCTTTACTAGGGTTCCTAGACAAGAAAAGATGTGTTCATTTGTAAAATTAAAAAAAAAAAATTATATTAGTCCAAAACAGAATTTCCTTAACAAAAGTGTATTACCCTGTAATAATTTGATCAGGCAATTACATCTTTTTCAGTTACCTTCTAACACATTTTATTAGATTGCTCTGAACCAAGAACCTCTGGTATTTAGTACAACTCTAAACACAAAAGATTCTGTGAAAAGGCTATCAAAATGTGTTCAAAGATCTCACATTTAGGGAGCTAAAATATGTAAGTAAGCCACCATTACATGCCATGGGGCAGAGGCTGATCATAAATTGCAAGTAGATAAATTAAATGAATGCTAACTGTTCCTGGCAACTACATTATTCAAGCAAGGACACCTGTATAAATATTTTATTTATTTTAGATTAAGTCAGATTACTTATAGAAGAAATTTAAGATCAATTTAGTGATCAGGGTGATCACCACTCAACCTGTGAAAACAGCTATGTAATGTTATGTTATTGTCCTGTTGCAAAGAAAACAAAACAAAAGAGATAATTTTATTACATGCTTTATAGAGCAGGGCTTGGAGACTAAACAACAATAATGGAGGGCTCTATTACAAACTGTTGGCAGAGAGAATTATGTTACATTATAGGAAATGTAACCTTCAATTTGTCTGAAATTTAGCCATATAGATACTGCCAAGATATTTGGCACAAGTTTTTACTCTTGTAATTTATCTCTTGCAAGTCTCATAGTTTTCTGGAAGTACTATATTTCTAAATATATATACTATAAAAACAGCAGAACAAATTTAGAAACAAACAAATAAATTCAACAATAGGTGTAATAGTAAAATTTCTTTGGTAGAAGGTATTTCTGAACAAATCAGTTTGCAGTGAATGTGTTGATAAGAATGACACTTTCTGGAAATAGCAAAGTATTAACCAATTCATTAAGTATTGTTTAGCTATGCTATAAGCACCATACAGGCAGAAATTTCAAAATCAGAAAAAATAAAACCAAATAAAGATTGTGATAAAGCATTTTTTAATTTGACCAAACTGATAAATGTACCATTTTTTCAGTGAGTCAATAGAGAAACAGCTAATGGAAATACATCACAGTCTCTTTTCATCAGCTTCTGCCTAAAAATGAAACTGTGATGAACAGCTTAGTAGTGTGTGTGTGTGTGTGTGTGTGTGTGTGTGTGTGTGTGTGTGTGTGTGTGGTCTGTAAAATGCTTAATTACATACTAAAAAACGTTGTTTTACAATAACTGGTCATTTGCTCCAAACTCATTCTGGGACTGATTTTATTTATTTACTTGTTACCATGTTGTGCTTTGGTCTCAGGAGTTGCTATAATAGTTCACCTTGTTTTGCAGGTTATAATGTTGCTCAAAGAAGTGTGGTTGTTCCAAGGTGGAACTGGACTTACAGCTTTGGAATTGGGTGGGGTTCTGTTGCCTTAACCATCAAGGACTGTGTGGGTTTGTGTGTTTTTGTGTGTATGGGAATGTGTTTATGTATGACTGACATATGAATAGGACCATTAGTTTACCTACTCCTCCTTTCCTTCATTTTCCCTTTCCTTTTATACCTGACCTGTTACCTACTCCCTTTCCATTCTTTATCTCTGTCCCTCTTTCTCTTTCTCTCTTTCTGTCTCTTTTGCTTTTTAGTTTCACATTATTTCTGTTATTTCACACTTTTGCAATTTGTTCAGTAAATTTAAATCTATTTGAGAAAAACGAGTCCGATTCCAGCAGGCATAAAAGAGAAAAAAATACATTAAATGACTTATACTGTGCTCTCATATCTTTTTTGTTCAGGTTAAACTATTAAACAATATTGTTGATATTTAAACACATTTAAGAGACACTGAAGATATCAAATCAACTCTATGAGATTCTTGTCTAGTATGTATAAATGTATGCATATAGGAGAGATATAAAAATATGAGAATAAAGTTTGTAAGTGGAAGTATACATTTTATTGTACAATAATTTCAATTTAATTTCTTGTAGGAAAATATTGTAAGAAGGGTGTAAAAGTGAAAAGCGTGGAATTTAAAAAAAATCCTCTCTACATTTCTCTCTATTGTTCAGCCTACACAAACAGGGCATACTTAAGTCTTTCATAGAGGACTCTATTCATAGAACCTGGCAGCTCTCTCTCCACCTTTTCTTCATAACTTTTTTAAAATTCAAGTCTTCATCATGCATCTTTCCATTCCTCTGTGTCCCACCTTCAGTACATTTATTGATCTTTTATTCTTATCTGTACCCTTTTCCTTTTCTTGCCCTGTTCCTTCTTTCTCCCCTCTTCATACCTGAACTCCTGAGAACTATTTTATTCTTATTTATCTTTGCCTATTCTGTCATCATTTTTTCTTTTTTTTGTTTCCTCACAAGCCTATACCTGTGAGTGTTTTTGCTCTCCAAAATGAACACTCAGCAGTACTTAACCACCATATTGATATGCACCAGTTTTACAATCTGTTGCAATGAATAACACCACTACTTACTGCTAACATGACTAAGAGCTAAAGGTTCAAATACATACAGACACATACTTACACACTGTAAATATATATGTCGACAGGCAGTATGGGGGTATTAATGTTTTGCTAAATTCTCCTCTGATATTATGCAGCAAACCAAATACTTACTTATACAGTAGAACCTGCTATGCTATCCATTTTTAGACTTGTACTTTTCTAGTTTTATGAAGAAAAATGCTTTACATAGACCTAAACAGCAAACCAATTCCTTTGAAAATATAATTTTAGAGCTTTTCAAATTTCAGCAGCACAAATATACAACTATCGAGACCATAGTAATGAAATGAAAATTGGGGGATACCAAAATCAAAAAAAAAAAAAAAAATTGTATTTACTAGTAAGCTGAGTGCATAAGAGAGAGTGCACATGGCAGCAACTCTGTTCTTCTCTAATTTACTCCTAGATGCTATCTTCTTCTATACACCTTTCTCCTTTCCGCTCCTCTGGTCCTTTCTTTTCATCTCCTCTCCTGAGCTCTCCTCTTCCCTTTAGGTCTCTCCTCTCGTATCCCTCCTCTTGCCAATGTGCATGGATAGCCTAAAAAAATCCGCAACCACCTTTATATTTGTTCCTTCTCTCACTCACCTGCATGTCACTCACCTCTCCCTGCGCCAACAGCATCCTCGTTCTCTCCCTCTTTATTCTGACACACACACACTCTAAACATGCTGTGATCTTTATTCTTTATTCTTCACCACAGTGAACATGAAAGAAATATTATAAGTGAAGAGGCAGTGTTTTGGGTTATTGTGTTCCACAATTTCTGTTTTTTTTTTCTGGTTTGAAGTAGCAATTAATTATTGTAAAAGTTACATCAAGAAGCATTGACATATCGTTTGCTCTATGACTGCTTACTGGCACTTCTTTCCAAAGTTCTCAAATCACTTTTCTTGTTTTTGGTGTCCCAAAAACCAGCACCCTTTTCTTGGACATGATAGCACTCAACACATAACATAAATGACTACCAGCATTTCTGATGGTTAATGCTAATGTAAGTATTATGATACGAATTAAAGGCAAAACATTGCGAGAAGATGACCATTTATTATTACAAACTGCATGCAGAGCTGCCAGAAGCATTATACTACACCATAATTTCTTAATCATTCAAAGTTTATATTTAAGATTATGATTACATTTCATAATGACCATTTCAGATGGTAGTGCTTGCCTGTTGTTAAAGCATAAAAATTGTGTTATTATTATTGATCGGCCAATTTACATTTCGGTTTGTTCCATTTTTGATTGATTATTTCACACACTACACAGCTTGAAAGGCATTCTAAACAAAGAAGGTAACTAAAACTTTATCCCACCATAACTGCTGATATGATCTGAGCATTGTGACCTTACTGTGACCCTCTGACATCACTGTGACCCTAAAGTGACTCGGCTATGATATCAATGCGCCCCCACTGTGACCCTCTTATGACATCACAGTATAAAGACAATCCTTTATCAAAGAAATCTCCTTTAAAGAGTCAGAACACACCTTCTATGACCTGCATTCCAATCAAGAGGTCTGTTTGTCATCCTTTTGGCAGAGCAGTGTGATCAGCCCATGTGTATGAATGAGTAGGCTCTCTGTGATCCCAGCCCACATTCTCTCTGCGTTTCCTCCACATTTGCCGTTGAAACAGCCTTTTTGACCCTTGACCTCCACACCTACACTGTGATCTCACAGCTTCCCCAGCCCTTTGTGACCACACCCTTGCTTGTAGGCAGGCTCAGAGCCAGCCAGGTGTCCCATAGACTATTAAACATTGTAGGACTCTGCGTGTGTCTTAGTGTGTCTGTCTGTATGTCTTTGTCAGGTGGATCACTAGAGGCACACACACACATATACATCAGTATCCACACACACAAAACACAAAGTTAAAGTCTGTCCATTTTAAGACTGTATTTCTCTGTGAGCTACTGAGGTTTAGTGCATCTACATAAATGGCTAAATGTATATGAATGTGAGAGGGTGTTTGTGTGAGTGTGTGTGTACGTGTGAAAGTAAATAAGGCCAAGTCTGCTGGACAAAAGTGGTAATTGCCATGGCATCTCTGTGTACAGATGTGTGCACGTCATCACTACATCACCATCCTTTTGCCATGTTAGTGCCAAACAAGCCAACCAATGGGATCGTTTGAGGATTTTTTTTTTTAATTTAATCTTGAACTTATGTCATTCTTTAGAGAAGCAGGAGGATTTAAGCAGCCCCCCCCTCCCCCCCCAAAAAAAACACTCACACACACTCATTCTCTTTTCTCTCAATGGTCCCTTGCACATCCCAATACTGCCCCCTGGTGTCTGGTCTGCAAAACAACCAGTAAATACATTCTTTTTGCCTTTGTCCTTTTTTTTCTCTGTTTTGCCTGGTTGGTCACCCACTAAACAAAAGAGGTATGCTACAAAGGATTGGAGCTTGTCATTACCTGTTTCCTTTGCTGTCCTCTCTAGACCACTGTTCTCTCCTCAGTCTCCTCCTTTTCTCTCCTTCATTCGTTCCTTTAATCAGCAGCTTGTCATTTCTCTTCTCTTTTTTCTCTGTCACCTCTGTCTCATTTCTTGATTTTTTTTCATCCATAGTATTTATCTACCATCCCTTTACCCAATCCCGTGTTTCTTTCTCTCCTCTCCTCTCTAAGGTCACAGGAAGGTCAGAGTTCGGAGAGAGTTCACAAATCTCTTACCCTCAGCCAAGACTGATCACTTCCTATTTAGAACAGACAGAGACATTTAAGTGTGGATGTGTGAAATAGTGTTTGTATGGATATCTGTTTGAACAAGCAGGCAGGTGTATATTTGTGAAAAAATGTAGATCAAATAATAGAAAAGCAGTAAAAAAAAAGATATCTGCAGAAATTAAAGTGAAATAGACTTAAATAAAACAAAGGTTATTCATTTTACCAAGAACCCTTGCAAAATTATTACATTTAAAAAACTGAAGCTAAAATGTGTATTTACATGATAAATCTATTAATGTCTGCATTGGAAAAAATGACCAAATCAAGGAAAAGTTGAAACAAGGACAACTGTTAAATAAAGAAAATTGTAATGCAGAAAAGTGCATATGGCATATATTATATTAAAGCTTCCTCAAGGGGACCGTTGGAAAAAAGGGCATGGAAAAATAGTAAAAGTTAAAGAGAACAGTTTATCAAATCAATATGATTGATGTTACATCAAAGCAGCATTTAGAGAGTACATCTAGATTAAAGTCAAGCATGGGATCTTTAGCATATTAACTATTCTGTAGATTTTCTCTTAGTCTTATGTCCAAAGTGCTGTTTTTAAATATGCATCAATGATGTAAAAGAAACTTAGTAAAGATACATATTGTCAATTACACTGGAATCAGCCTTAAAAAACATACATATTATGTCAAACATCCAAACTCTCAAAAATCTTACATTGTCTCAGTGTCTCTTCAACAGTAGTCTCCCTATTGTGGAAATAATGTGGGACAGAATTTTCACACTTACGCCTGGATTGGTATGCTTAAGTAACACTGGTGACATGAAGTCTGCTAAGCAGTCACACAAAAATACACAAACACATAATTCAGTCCCTCCAGTATTTCACGGGCGTTTTTCAAGATTGTTGCGGCCTAAAATGCCTGAATTCGGGGCAGCTTTTCTAAAAAAAATGCGATGTAAGTTGCGATGTTTTGAGCATATTTGTTGCGATGAAAGTGCGGGAGACAGTAAAAATTGCTAAACAGTTGCATTTTTTTCTTTGTTTTGTATAATTCAATAAAAATCAACATTTTGCGGTAGAAAAGTGTTTGTCAATCGACGATTTTCGTTTGTGTTCCACCACAGTATCGCATGGGGTGCAAAACAGTTTACCTCTGCTTTCGTGAAGAACATCAAGGAATTGTTTTGCACGGTCTTTAATTTTTGTTGGTAAGTGAGAGACATTACTATCGCACGTCTGCATCTTCAAACCATAAACAAGGAAGTGAATTCGATGACGTACGTGCATTACGTTTGCGCTGGGGACTGCTATAATTGGTGGAACTCACGGGAGGCTGGCCAAAATTTCGGAAAAGTCGCGGTGATTGGACAAAATTGCAAGGTTGTGCAGAATTCACGGAGATTGGTTGAATTTGCGTTAATTGTTGCGATCGCAACATCGCGAATTCCTGGAAGGACTGATCATTTTGAATGAGAGTTAATGTGCTTTTGTGTCTCTTACCCCCACATACATGGACAGCACGAACCCCTGTTACCCTCTTGATGACCCAGTCACTAGTTCAAGTTCAGGTCAGAGGATCACAGCATGTTTAGAGTGAGTGTGTGTGTGTATTAGTGTGCGTGGGTGTATGTGTGTTTGTCAGGTGTGTGTGTGTTTGTCACGTGTGTATACATTTAAGTGTGTGTATGCAGCTTAGTATAACAAAACACAAAGGAAACAAACAGATTCTATGCAAAATTATTAGTGAGGTAGTGTAACGGTACATAAAGTACATGTTAAAATGATACTGCTGTACATGGGCAAGTTCATTCAGTAAAATGAAAAAGCAAAAACATTTATTTTGGTTTAAATTATTTGGAGAGATGAAGTTTTGTTCCATAAAATAATCTGAAATAAGCACAAGATGGTAAATGTTTCTAAATCCAGAGACTTTCATTCAGAATGTGGTCATCAAAATCTGAAAAAAAGTATTTTTTGAGTAAATAAATGTGTAAACTAAAACACAGTGTATAAACAAGTCTACAGTGAATGCAAAATTCTATTGGTGTGTAAATGAAATGCATCAAATTAAATAGGCAAGAAATTTAATAAGGTGACAATACTAAATTACAAATTCTTGAAATTGTGAATATGCAAATATATTGATAACAAAAGTTGTAGTACATGGATTTTAACTCTGATATACAAATTTTAGTTTGAGATTCATATAAAACTACATCATTTTAAAAAGAACAGTCTAATAATAATAATAAAAAATATAGGTTTACTTATAATTTAGTAAAAAGAAGTTATGATTAATGTTAAACTTAAATGAGATCTCTTAGTAAGTTCTTTTTATTTTTTTTTGTACACAGCACCAGTCAGCTACATTTATAGTGAAGTTTCTTGTGCTGTCTACTTCTTTTTTATAATGTTGCCATTGTTGCATTAAAGGGAATATTTTAATTTCTGTATTTAACAATAAATTTTTACACTTTTACTCATTTCATTTAATCATTTTTTCCTGTCATATTTGCATAAGTCCATCGATTTTGCATACATTCTTTACAATAATTACATTTCCATTTACAAGTTTCAAAAATAATTTATAATTATTTATTTTCAAAAAATTTTAGAAAAAATTAATTAAAAAAAAATAATTAAAATGATCAACAAAAAATAATAATGAGAAGAAATTAAATT
>JAPZDV010000534.1:0-10907 GCA_029814665.1 Acanthurus lineatus
GAACCAAAGTAACAGTCGAAGATTAAAAAAAAGTAAAATTGCAAATGTAACAGACTTTGTCTGAGTGACAAAGCTGTACTCTGTAACAGAGTACAGGCTCTGTAGTAACCTTAACCAAAAGAGGGAATGTACTTGTATGACAAATCCCTCTTTACACAGATATTACTGATCTGGGCACAAGATACCCCTCTTTTAAGCCATGGAGGAGGCCTGTCATAGGACTGCAGATCATAAACCTTCCACCAAAATGCCAAATAAACTCTGGTATGGTACACGGAATTGGAGTAAATAAACTGGAATAAATTGTGGATGCTGATGAAACCAGCTTTGGACCAGAGCAGGTACATTGTCCCAAAATGATAGCGTATCTAATCTGCTCTGGGTTCATTTTGTCTTGTGCTGTGACGATGATGTGTAGTCTGTCTAAAAATGAAAGTAAGAGGGTTGTGTTATTGGGACCTTAGTTAGCTTGGTGTTGGAAGACCCCAATCTGTGTGCACAGGGTGATGTTGGCCATGTTGGCCTGGGACATTTACACAAGCTCTGTAATCAATGATGTTTCTCCCTTTCTTCTGACTTTTAGAGAGAGGTCTGAAGAGTTGGTTCATCTGTATGTGATGATTTTTAAAGATTTTTCCCAGTGTTGTTGGAAAGATGTGATGGACATTATTAAAAACTGTCTGGTCATTGAGGATGCTTGAATTTCTCTTCTAACACTATAAGCCAAAACCGTGTTTACAATAGTTCTCTTTTGTTCTTGTGAGACCCCCTCCTCCTTGGCGTTGTGAACCCTCAATACTATGTAGACTGATAATTAGTCCATTCATGTGGTATTTTGAATGGCAGTGCCTTAAAATTGCAAGAAAGTGACAGTCGTGTTAGATTTCTAATGTTGGGGAGTGCATTTACTGGTTGGCAGACACCAAGTGTTGTGTTTTGCCAGGAAAGTGTGACATTGAGAATGTCCTTATAGTAGTGCAGATCTGGACTGAGGTTTTGCTCCCTGCGTGTCAAGTTTCAGCAACTGTATATTATTTTAAATTATAGTGTAAGAGCAATCATAAAAAAACTTTAAACTTTTCTAGACCAAGTCTGCAAACAAAATGTATGGTCCTGTGCACAAATAGATAATGGGATAAAACAGATCCTGTTTTAAACAGCTGCAGTGACATTATTGTAGCTAAGGCTATATTTTCAGTTATTCTTGTCCATGAAAGGAAACATGACACATGGAGCATCAGGACCCTTAGAGCTTCAGGTAGACTGGATGTTATGTCTCAGTCACACAGAGGTGAGGTTGTCGGGCCTGGAACAAAGAAAGGTGAAGAACTTGTGTCCCTGTACAAAGTGAGGTGAAAAATGGGAAGACCAGAGGTCCCAGCTGGGACAGATTGTTTCCTCTTTTTTTACAATTCCCTTCCTGCACACTTCCTGGATCACATCGAGATGAACAAAATTTTGGACCTAAACAACAACATGCATGCCTTACTGGTAAACAAACCTCATTGTTCACCAGACTAAAACATGAGTTTTTTTTTCTTCTCAGAGCTTAGGAAAGGTCATTGGGTTTAATAAAATTAAAGGTCCCATATTATGCCCCTTTTAGACAGTGGTAACAGGTCTTAGAGGTCAGTATAAACATGCCTCTGAAGTTTACTGCTTAAAACACCACTTAGATCATGTGGAAAGGCATGCCCATATACTCTCTGTTTCAGCCTTCTTCTGAACATGATGTTTCTGTACCTACAGCTCTAAATGCAAATGAGCTGAGGCTGGCCACGCCTCTTTCAGGAAGTGCATATGACTTTGGCAACAAGAGCATAAGGGCTCATATTTTCTGAAAGCTGGAGCAAGCAAGCAAGACAGGGGGAGGATGCATTTTCTCTTTTTGGGGAGTCTGTAAACAGGCTGGGGACAAATATTTTCATTGGAAAACCATAGAGTGTATTTTGCATAATATGGGACCTTTAAGTGGATCATTCATGCCAGAGTAAACATGATTAGCAAATGTCATGACAATCTGCCTTTTATATAATAAGGTGTCATGTGCTAACTTGACTTTTTTCAAGGGTTCATGCCTGGGAGGGAGAGTAGTAATGTGCAAAGGGGTTTTTTTTCCAAGAGGCCTTGCCATGGACCAATCTCTTGGATAAAGCTGCAAAGGTTTCATTGTAACAGTGGATCAGATCTCTGAGTGTATTATGACAGGTGTTGCTTGCAGTGACAAAACTATAAAAAATGCCCCTTGGAGTGATTGCATCATTTAGCTCATTGTTTTTGTGTTAAAGGACGTCCCTGTACTCTTAATAGCTTTTTTTTTCCACAGCAGGCAATCTCTGATTAACACAATGTCCACAACGTGCACAGCACCAAACAAACAGATTAAAGAAGTGATTGGCTACTGAATACAGTGCTAGCTTTCGCACCACTATGACTTTAAGGGTAGATTTGAATCTGTAAGATAAAAGGTCACCAAAATAACTACAGGAACAACAGTTAATTCATCTACTCAGAATTTCTGTGGAGCCAGTCGGGTTTCACAGAAAGGAATCTAAACTGACACAATAGAACTATAATAGCTTCAGAGGTATTGGTAGGTGTATTTCTAAAATTTGGCCAAAGCTAGGCCAGCTGTTTCCTGCTGCTGCCTGCTGTCTTATTTACGCTAAGCTAAGATGACCACATTTGACCCTGGATCTACTTCTTAATTTAGACATTTCATCTCACTCTTTGAAATAAAGAAAATAAACTAATTTCACTACTGTTAATTAACTCCTTTAATATTTTCAAAAACAGCTGGCAAGATTTTACTTGGCAACTTTTTACCTTGGATGACATCATCATTTTAAAGGGAGATTTTTTTGTCATCATAAACTCAGCTGCACTATCAAGTGCAACCTTCCAATGACTGCTTGGGGGTTTGTAGGATAACCCAGACGTCCCCCCCTACCAGCCCTTAAGCTTTGTTGTCATGACGTCAGAGATGCATTCTTTATGCTTCCTCTTCCTGTCTCAGATACGGGGGTGGTGGAGAGGTGCTGGTAACCATATCCTTTGGAAAGCATTTGTCTTGCGTTCTGTCACCTGGACTGAGGCCAGCTGACCAGCTCAACAACACAGCTGAACAATGGAATTGATCCAATCGGTCACAAGAGAACTTGAGTTTCATAGTCTGCCCTAATTTTCTCATTGCACAGATTTTCTAAGAGGTTCAGTCCTAAGCAGATCAGGAGAGCCAAGGTCAAGTGAGCTTTTGGCCAACTGACCTGTGCAGACCAAGCTCTCTGACAGAAGCAGGGCCGCAAAATGGACAGAGGCACAGACAGTAGACAGGTGCTAGTTTATTTTTTCACTACACTGTGTTGTTTGACCTCTTCACACAGGTTTATGGATGGATCACACAGTTCAGGCTAACCCTTAATATAAATTGTTTGTCCTACCTTTCAAGAAGTCAAATGTGATAAATGGGTATCTTTGATAGTTTGTGTGATTTTAAACACTTGCTGCAGAGCCTTCCTATGGGCCAACTCTTGGTTTTCACTAACTGTCAGAGATAATGCTTGTGTCACTTCTCTTTGAAAGTGCTGCAAACAACAGTTGGATGTTCTCTTAACCATTTCAACAGGGAAAATTGATAAAATATATGAAAGGGTAGTTAAGGACCTGAAATGGGTCTTATGGGTAAAAATCTGACTGAGTGAGAGGATGGCAAGACACGCTTTTACCTGTTAACTATTTTAAGAAATCAGAGGTACAGCTTCTCACAGAGTGGACCTACTTCATGAAACTTATGATAACGTGTCAGAGTTTTAAGGTAATGTCATCATGTAGGAGATTATGAATGTTATACACACAATTTAACCTCCTGCATTGGAACTTTAATAATTACATCTAACAATCAATATGCACTAAAGGGTTAGATAATGTTTTTGGTAACCACATACCTGGGCTGTTTTAAAGTTATTTTCAGCAGGAACTTGTAGGCTTGAAGCTGACAGCTATTAACAGAAGGTCAGAAAATACTGAGAAATGCACTTACACAGTTATTATACAGTAACCCTGAAAATGGACCTAATAAACTCAACTCGTCAGTCTGCATGCACACAGTAAGGTGGCAAAAAATCTATGTGCAGGAAGCAGCCATGTCACTCTAGTAAGCAAAACATTGCCACTGCCTGTGTCAGTGTTGCTCTGAGCCAGCCTATAAACACCAGAGGGGTTGCCTCAAGTCTTTTCTGGGTGGAGATACAATAAAAACAGCTTGTTTGAAAGAAGAACTGGTCATACACTGAGCAGAAAACGACAGCTGTTTCTTTTAGCTGTGGGACCGATGGGAACATTCAGCTTATCAATTATTCAAAGTGCTGAAGGTAGCACATGAAGTGGCATTGGCTGATGTCAGATATTTTCACTCATCACCAGCTGATGTGTTCATGTGCTAATCTTGAGGGTTCTCAAAGGAGTGCGGCTTTAAATGCTTGACCTGCGTCAAGTCTGCTGTGTTTTACCAGTTGCAACAGAAGAGATTATTTCCTATGAGGTAGCTAAGGCATGCAATGAAGTAATCAATGATGTAACTGGGCCTCCTCCCTGCAGCTGAATACAATAAGCAGTTAGGACAGTTATTGATAGATAACAAGCTCTTTGAGGCTTCACCAGCCTATTTTTATGGTCTGGTATATTATGGTGTATTTTGAGCAAATCTGTCCTCAGATTCTTGCATTCAGTGTTTGGATGGGTCTTCCATAAGTCGATCTTTTGGTGTTTCACTCTCTCTGTTCTTTTTTTTGTGTGTTTCAAATGCTATTCTTGGACAGCCAGCCGACACTATCAGTTTCACATTTACTCGCTGTCAAAGCAGACTGCAATAATGAGATGCAACATGAGAAAATCAATGGTCAGTGTGATGACAAGGAACAAAAGTACATACTGACTGAACGACGGCTGTCTAGACTAGACTAAGTGCTTTTTTTTTTAGTTTGACTCTATACATATTGTTTACTGTGGATATTGACTC
Source organism: Acanthurus lineatus (assembly GCA_029814665.1). Taxonomy (NCBI): domain Eukaryota; kingdom Metazoa; phylum Chordata; class Actinopteri; order Acanthuriformes; family Acanthuridae; genus Acanthurus; species Acanthurus lineatus. The sequence goes on from JAPZDV010000534.1 coordinate 5,018, forward strand.
ATTGATTGATTTATTGATTTGATCATTTATTATTGGTCTATCGAGATTATAAAGAGATAAAGATAAAGAAGATTAGAAATAAATAAAACAACAATGAAAAATATATAACAAAGCATAAAGATGAGTTGCCTGTTGGTTTCTGTAAAGATTTGATTCATGAAGTAGCACAGTTTTAGCATTCTCATCCTCCAGCTTCTCCCAATTAGGTTTGCCACAATAAATTATCTGATCTCACTGGCAGGCCTTGCCCAACCCAACATAGGAATCTGATTGTTGTGATCCACAGATATGATTTGGCGTAGACTTTTACATATAGGATTTATGAGAATGAACTTGTGGTACATCCTTAGAGGTTGGAGAGGAGCCCCAGGTTCAGTGTCTTGCCCAAGGACACTTTCATGTGTGGACAGAAGGACGCGGGGATTAAACCACCAAACCTGTGATCAGTAGATGACCTGCTGTAACTCTTGAACCACAGCCACCCTGCTGGCTAAATATAATGACAACTGTCTCTTAATAGACTAGAGTAGGGGATTACCTGTGGACCATGACTGTGGGAAGATCAGATTGAAAACATCTGATTGCGTGTTTGTTAAATCTTTGTCCTGCAAGGCTGCATCCTTTACACTTTGACTGAACACAAACAAATACACATGGCACTTGAACAACAAAGCCACACAGAGCGGTGATTTATTGAAGAAAAAGTTCTATTTTCAACTTGCAGGCCTCTGACGCATGTTTGCCTCAGAGGCATGGGAGAGGAGGAAGAGGTGGAAGGAGGAGGGGGGGGGCGCTGTTCTTTGGCTTGCAGAATGGCCTAGATGGTAACACTGGCAGTGGATGGGGCGGAGACCACAGATACACACATCAACCTCAACCTCAAGGGATAAAGCTGGCACTGTGAGGGCACACTGAAAAAGCCCAGATAAAAAAGGGCACAACTGGAACTGATTTAAACACCTCCTTATAAACATGATGGAAAGTACAGAGAAAGGAGGTCTAAAATAGAACAAATAAAAAAGAAAAAAGGGAATTTAGTCAACAGCCATCAGTGTCGTTAGACAAGAAGAAGCCTCAGTTTGTCTTTGGCTGGAATTTCCCTGATTATTGAGTGACATTTACATGAGGAAAAAAATGTTTTAAATATTTTTTTTAAGAGTCTAATTATGTCAGCCACCTGTGGATGTGGTCTGCCACAAAGAAAAACAAGTGAATTTGCAGTGTCTCCTCTAATAACTCCAGTGTGTTGCTTAATTGACCAAAAAAAACACAGAAAAGCATGAACAAGCCCCACTGGCTTTCATTAGTATGAATATGGCATTATCTCTGATTATTATATTTAGTTTTTCCTCAATACATCAGTGGGAAGAGCATTTGGAAAACGTGTATTCAGTGTATTGATTAGAAGTGGGTTAGAGTCCCCTCATCACTCACAAAGAGCTGATGATTTATTCTCTTATCTCTTTTATTATTATTGTAAGCTTTAGTGATGCATCTTGAAAGTTGGTTTCCAGTGCACTGTCAAATTTTGGCTTTATCTATGCACTGACTTTCCATCTTTTTTCACTTTCCTGAGTTACCTGTCGAGTTCTTTAATTGACAAATTGAAAATGTTTATAAAAACAGGTTGAATGGAAACACAATTACTTACAGTGAACTGAAGCCACTGCTACTTTTTGGCTACATGTCCACTGAGGTGCTACACTTAATACCAGACACGTTTCAGCCTTGTTGTTTAGTCCTCCATCTCACATCAACCTGATGAAAAAGATACAGTTTAATTTAAAGCAGCTGCCTTAACAGACCACGTAACAGCTTGTGTTTTCCCAAGGTACCAGCAACTCAAAATTCATCTTTTTTCTGCAAGTCTAATTTCTCAAAAATTATGTACAGTATATAATGGCTGTGAATTGGGCTCTGAGCCCAGTGAAGAAACTTCTAGCGCACAGCTGTACTTTGGCTGAAGGCTACCAGTGTGGAGCAGTTTACACTGACTGGAGCTGCTTTTGTTGGGCTGCTTCCACTGCACATGTCAAGATAAAGGAACACATGGAAAAAAAAGAACAAGATGAAAAAGGGTTGCTTCTGTGACATTAAGAGACGGAAAAAGAATCAAAAAGTTGAAAAAGAGCAAATATAAGGCCACATAAGGGCGTATGATGACTGGATAAAGGGTAAAAAAGGAGGAAAAAAGGTGGAGTAACAGAGGCAATTTTCCAAGGAAATTCACAGTAACCCTGCTGTTGGTTCAAATCTGAACTCATGACCTTTGTCACGCACGGTCCTTTTTTTCTCTCTCTCTTGTAAGTGTATAGAAAAAAATCCGAAAAGCCTTCGACATCTTCCAGGGAGACACAGAAGCAGGAGGAGGGGGGAAGGAAAGGTGGGAGTAAACAGAGGGGGATGCAGACGGAAAGGGAAGTCCTCGCTGCCTGATGGGAGTATTGTTGCGGATATTTGTGTAAACTGTGGTCAAACCTGAGCTGCTCAGCCGGTCACAAGGCTGCCAGGAGAGGCTCAGACCCCTGCTCTGAAAAAAACACGCACACACACACACACACATTCCCCAGCCTCTCTCACTCTGCCTCCCTCGCTCTTTCAATTTCTCTCTTACACACAAAAGACGAAGGCTTGTTGTGCAGTGTTGAGTGAAAGCAGACACTCTGAGGACTGGACAGTAGTGTCACCAGACCTGTGTGTGTGTGTGTGCGAGCGTGTGTGTTGTGTGTAATGTTGCTGTGGACATTGGACTGGACGCTGGTTTAACTAGACCCCTTCTGTCTGTGAGGATTGTTCTAGAGGAGGAAACAGCAGCAGCATGGGATCCGTAATGTGTAAGTGATGAACACATCGCCTGTTTTTACACTGTCACGGGTGTGTGTGTGGTGTCTGTGGTTGACATACATGTAAAAGTCTTGTGAAGGGTGAGCACCTGGTACAAACTGATATACTGCTGGGAGTGTGTGTAGTTAATTATTCACTGTGTAAGTGAAGTTTATGAAATGTGATGAATTGTATGTACAGTACAATTCCTCAAAACTCTCAGAACTTTGAGCGTGGCTAAAAATGTGTTCTAATCCACTCTAATTCTTTTGACCTGATCTTAACTGATGAGTCATGATATAAAGTACAGTGTTTATCATTCAGCAGTCCCATATGGCTCAGTGTTTAGTATTCTTGGTTTCTGGTTTTCATCCAGGCAGCCAGGTTCATCTCACACTATAGAAACAGTGTCATGTCTTTTGGTCAGTGTTGTCATGCACTCTTGTACTTCCACTGCACAGTTTGAACTGAACATCAACTCTGTACATACAGTGCACAATACTAATTTGACCCCTGTATAGGGATTTTACTGTAATTGGTGTAAAATGTTACACACTGAACCTTAAAAGAAGCCCAAACACAAAAATACACCCTGGCTAGGTTATCTAAGTCTGAGACAGAACACATTCTGTAAAGAAATTCTCTTTTGTCTTTCTTTCTTTCTTTTTAACAATTATATTACTTCAGACACTAACAAGCTTTAGTGGGCGTGCTACTGTTCGTACTTTGGGTGGCAAAGTTTGCCTGGTGCACCTGTGGCACACTTGGATCCAGACTGGGATCAGAAAGACTACATTATCAGAAGCTGCAGGTGGGAAAATGTTTCAGGCTGTGACACTCACGGCTAATCACAAATACTACATGCATCCCCTTTAGTCAGAGGGCTTCCTCCACCTTTGATACTCTGACAGTTTGTGAATCCTGTGCAGAGTTTTCTTCAGAGGAAGCTTGTTGTTGAGACCTGCAGAGGTCAAATGTGAATATGAATGTACATGACTTTTAAAAACCGGATACATGTTTCTGGACATGTTGAGGATCCTGCCGTCAACCTGTTTTCTATTTGTAGTGGTGCACAATTTTATTTGGGATTATGATGATTCACACTACGACTATGTAAACTTAAATACCACCTTACTGCTATTACCATAGTGAAGAGGGGACTCAACTTGCAGTCTAACTTTTTGCATGTTTTTTTTTTATATGTCAGACTTGATTTTTAATTTTGTTTTTGGAATGAGATCCCATATCAGTGCTTTACAAGTGGGTAATTTTGCATTGGTTGCTGTCTCTGAGGAATTCTAAAGTAGCAGCAAAGGCCTGAGGGTGTGTCGGTATTGACTGTATTGAAAAAAATTTAAGCAAAGTTGTTTTTGTTTTTGTTTTGATTCTCTTTTTGTTCATAGAAGTTTTTCTCTATCCAACAGCTTTTTTTCCATTTAAACTTCACTTTCTAATTTATAAAAATAATAGCTTGAACTTTTTTTTAGGAGAAACTTTATATATTGATTTTCTTGAGTAAGGGACAAATATTTTGTGTGACCGATAACCTCTTTTTTATTTAATATGTACTTAGTATTTTACCTTAGTTTTGTCTGCACACTGTATCCAGATGTCCTTGTGCATAAAAGACTCCTCAGTAGGAGGAGGACAAAGTCAGAAATAAAAGTGTGAAGTCACTCCCACACAGCAGGCTGTAGTTGTGTGTGGTAGTCATGGGGGCGGGAATATGCAAATATCCTGTAATAGGCTTACTTTCTAATGCAGAGCTTATGACGGAGAGACAGACGGAGAGAGAAATAGGAAGGTTAGAGGCACCTTGCTGGAAAGGGATATGTGCAAAATGAGAATGTGTGTGTGTGTGTACCAGACAGCAGCAGCATTCAGGGAACATGGATTGCTGTTGGCAATTGCGCAGGTTTAATGGGTCCACTCGATGGATTCAGTAGTTAGGGATACACATGCTCGTTCCAGGTGAGGTTAGGTGGAGTTATGAGCAGAGATGGATGTTCCAGGTGGGCGGCAACACCAGACTCTTCTGTCTCGCTGTCCAAAATGTGGTAAATATTGAGAAGCCTACTCCACCATTCGGATCTCAATTGCTGAGATGGAGTCTTATTACCACTTCCTGGGGATGTGTCAGGTGACTGACTCAGCCATACTAAAAAGTATGTACATATCCCTTCTTCCCTGTACCATGTCTAGAGTCATAGTTGTCATAACAGATCCAGTGCAAGCCTTGCAGCTGCATTACGAAGTCTTTGCCTAGCTGGTGTCATAGTAAAAGCAACTTAGCCACTGAAGCAATAAACCAGCCTGGCCTAAAAAACAGTGTAATAATAATAATAAATATAACTGGTATACAGCAAACATGGGTACAGGTAATATATTAGCATACACTTTGGGAAGTTGGCAGAGTCCAGGTGGGCTTCTTGGGCTTTAGGTAGAGATTAGTTCAGCAATGTATTTTATCTCTTTGTAGTATCAGTAAGACACTGTATCGTGATACCAGTGACTGCTAGCTGGTTAGTCTGTATCTGGTTGCTGTATCTGGTGAGCTAACTGCTAACTGGCTAGCCAAACTAGCCAGTTTATAAGTCACAAATAGTCTTCCTTTAGTCTCTTTATTGGACTTTACTGTGCCGCTAACTTCCCCCTAACTTTTTGTTCCTCTCTGTACATCTTTTTTTTTAAATAATGCATTGCTAAATAAGAAAAACAAAGCTCTCTTAGCTAATGAGCAAAGATCCTCTCAGAACTCCAGTCTTTAATTGTCCTCAAACCCAGCATCTTTTGTGAAGCAGTTTTTCTGCTACAGAGAAGGATATTATTTAGTGCAGAAAACTGATTAGTTGAACATAAAACTCATAATATGATATGATGTCCTCCTTCATTTTGGACTCTCAGGTCTCTGCTTTACAAATGAAGTTTGTGACAAAAGATTTTTCTTTGTGCCATCAATTCACGTGACCAGTAGTAATGACTGCAATACAGACATCTCCATCATCTGGCACATACACAGATAGGAAAAACTTATCTAAATCAGAAAAGAAAGATCGGGGGGGGTTTG
>JAPZDV010000535.1:0-10895 GCA_029814665.1 Acanthurus lineatus
TTTAAATTTTTTTTTTATTTATTTTAAATGTTTTAATTTTTTTATTAAACAAAAAAATAAATAATATTAAAAAAAAAAAAAAAAAAAAAAAAAAAAAAAAAGTTTGCCCCTTGGTTTAAGTCCACTGCTGTCATGCAATTATTAGAGTAAGTTAATCGAGCTAAGCAGTAGGTGGCGCAACATTTTTTAGTCAGGTGTCATTTACCACAGCAGAAAAAGACAGAGAAACGTGATGACGTAAACAAATGACGCAAGTAAACAAATACTGCTGCTTCCAATCTACTGTGGCATTTATGTTTGTTTCTTTCACTACGACGAGAAATGTCGAAATTTCCTCATTAGTCCTCACATACCTTAATTTTACCTTACCTTAAGACACTGCCACCATTGCTTCTCGAATGCAGAGGACTACTGTTGCGGTAGTGACATTTAAGTCACGTCATTTCTAAATCGTATTCGCTCCTGTTTCCATCGTTCTTATCCGCATTTACCCTCGTCGATACTTTTCCCCCTGCTTCAAACGGAAAAACTAATTTTTGCAGTATGTCGAGATTCTTTCGAATTTTGAGTTTCCATCAATTTCTTTTTTTTTGCGCAAATCGAAAATGCGCATAGAAATAGGTTGATGGAAATGTGACTTTTGAAGAACCTGTATAACGTGCAGCGGAACACAGTTAGGTAGACTTGACTCTCACAGCTCAAACTCTGGGCTTTTAAACCTGATATCAAGTTAGTTTTACATTTTACAGTTTGTGTTATTATTATGAGAAAACCCTACAATATTATCAATAAAGCATTTAGTTTTTATGTAATATCTGATCTTCTCGAACTGTCTTGCGTTATGGTTGTGACTTCTATTGGGCATGTCTTTTCGACCTCTAATGTCTCTCTCGGTCACCACAGCGTCGTTTATAATTGTGGGTCGAGTTGTATTCCGCGCTAACGTCACTCATATCATATAATATAAAAACAAAACATAATAAAAATCACGTATCAGCCCTTTTGTCGTCTCCAATATTTTTCAGTGAAAAGTAATTTATACAGCAAGTAACACAGCAAATGCAACTTCAAGTGCTGAACAAAAAAGGGGAAAAGAACATGATGCCTTAAAAAAGTTGTAATACTTACCACTCGCGTGCCACAAAGACCCACCATACTGTCTGACTAGCTGGTAAAATAATCAGTTAATAATTATTGTGATTGCAGGAAAGTTTTGACAGAATTCAAATAGGATCCTAAATTTCCTTTAAATACGATCATGAAAGCCTCTGGTTCGACACAAGAGTATATTGATGGCTGTGATAAAGTCTTGAAATTAAAAGCTACAATTAGCGTGTGTAACTACTCACTTTCTGAAGGCATTCAATCACTTTGCTCATGTAGTCCCTTTGACAGTCATATGGTGCAAAAGGGAAATTCACCGTCACTCCATTCAAATTAAGTGAAGACATCGCGTGTAAGTGTGTCAAATAATGCAGTGTTTAAAAAGACATCCTTTACTTAGAGGTTAAGAGAGTGAATAGGGTTAACAGCTAACAGCTACCGCAGAGTTAGTCTTACTGCGCTCTTGTTTACGCTTGCCTCTTTATTCGCGCGCTCAGCGCACTGCTCATGCGCACTATGGGACGACTTCTTCTTCTCTTAATGCCGGGTGGTAGCCACCGATGTTTAGGTGCATTACCGACACCCACTGTGCTGAATTGAGGGCCAGAGCTACTTGCTGCTAATAGAAAAGGGGAAAACAAAGCAAAAGAAAAAAATAACCTGGACTATATTTAATAAACCATTTCCCTTTAGAAAAAGTCTAAACCATTCTAATCCCCCTGTTTTTTTTAGTTTGTTCCAATCCTTTATTTAGCCTGGCCCGACCCTGTCTCAATCTTGTAATTGTAAGAGTTACAGTAGGTCAAGTGTAAGTATAATGTTGACCTTATTTTCTGTTATTAGATATTCCACCTAGTCGGCTCTGTTTAGCTGGTGTTTTGACTGGTGGAAAACGAAGAAGTAGAGAGTGAGTGAGACAGAGAGGAGGAGAGTGGAGATTAGAGAGAGAGAGTTAAATGAGTTTCTGTTTGGTGTTGTACCTTATTAAAAAGTTCACAGGAAGATCAATAACGTGTTGAATGGTCTATTTTCATACACACACACACACGCACACACGTGTCATGATGTTCTCATGCATAGTGCTGTCCCCTGCTGGTCTCACAGTGTATACTTTTCCTGAATTTCATGAGCATCCCAATTCTGTTGTCAGTCTTTCAAAATGTGTTTTTTGAATATTTCTTTACCTCTGCTCTGCTGAATGGAATTTACATGACGTTATCTTGTTTAATAGCCTCCTTTGCTAATTTGTCTGCTCTTTTGTTCCCTGTAACACCCCAATGAGTTGGACCCCACCAAAAATAAACGACTATGTTTCTATGTATGAGTAATGCTTAGTTTATCTCATGAACTATACTCTGTCTACTCTGGGATAAGGAAGACTGAAATTATACTAGTACTGAATGAGAATCCAAACATAAAATGGCTTTATTTATATTAGCCTTTTTTACCATCTATAAAGCTGTTGGCACTACTTCCATCTCCACTGTATAAATCGCCAGTTGATCTGACCCTCTTCTTTTAATATTGACCCCTTAGGCTGGAATGATGAATGAGAACCCTGTTTTTTTTCCTGTAGTGGGATCTTTACATCCAACTTTATAAACTGCAACATTTCCATACAATGTCTGGTCTTTCCTCCACAATTACTGCAACACTTCACTAAGAAAAATAACTAAGGTGATGTTACTGATAATGGTACAGCGGGATGTATCTTATGTCTTTTATGCTTTTCAAACATTTTTCTGGTAGCATCAGCACTGCCCCATGTCAAGCATTTACTTTTCACTATCTCACTCTCCCACCACGGAAGGAGTACCTTTGTTGTAGGTTGTCTGTCAAGTGCGTGACCTTGAAGATTTAGCAAATAATTTGTCCATATATGTTTTCGTCCCAGAGGTATTTCGACCATCTCAACCTGGAAAGCTGCAATAGGAGAAGTTTTGAAACACACCACAACAGTCTCAGGGCCTGGGCCTATATGATTTCCAACGTCTGTAATGAGTTTTAGCTGCAGATCCATATACAAAGCACCCACAGTCTAACACAGGCTAGAAAAAAAAGATATATATCATTCTTAATAGGCTTAGTCAAGAACCTAATAACATATAAGACTTTCTTACACTTTGTATTCACCATTTTTATATGTTCATTCCAGCTCAGCCTAGTGTCAAACCAGACTCCTAAAAATTTGAATGCTTTCACTTGCCCTAACCTTTTCCAATGCATATTTACCTCTGCATTGTTTATTTTCTTTCTGGTGAATATCATCATTTTTGTTTTTATCTACTGAGACTCTAAATCTCAATGAATAATACCATTTTTAACTAGGCTACCTCAATTTCATCTTGTATTTTTTGCTTGATATTATGATAATTCTTTTCCCCTATCCACAAAGCACCATCATCTGTAAATAATGATCAACTAATGTCAGCGTGTACCACGGAGAAGATATCATTAATCATGGTAGAGAAGAGTAACAGACTAATAACAATGCCCTGTGGAGAACCATTGTCTACCTTGTATTATCTTGACAAAACTGTTCCAATTGTTACATGGATAACTCTGTAAGACAAAAAAAAATTTGGTCAAATTAAGTGCTCCTCCCGATATTCTTATCATGTCTAATTATGATTATGATTAATCTCTCCTTTCACATCATATGTCTTTTCTATTTAATTTTTTTTAACCATTCACTGATTCCTTATTTACCTTGGCTTTCCTAATCTCTGTCTCAAAAAAACTAAACAAATCAATATTAAAGCTGCAAGCAGTGCTGAACGGTCCCTCTCATATGGCGCCCATTGGTCAGGCTGTTGTCTTCTCTGACAATGCAGAGGACTTGTGTGTCACATTCCATTACAATGAAAGTTGCTTGTGTAGGACAATTTGATGTATAACATATAATAATTGTCATACAGGGTTTATTGTGGCAGTCACCAAGGGGTGCAATGGCTGTGACTTCCTTTGGGCATGTCACTTTCCAAAAAATAGAATTCTTATTTAACATGTGAAATCTGGGACAGATCAGATGAGCCGCAAGGAAGTAAGAACCAAATTCTTTCTCTTGGTGAAATATGAGCTTCACTGAGCTGCCACTGTTAAGCCATTTGATGCATTAGGACAGGAGTAGCAACTTATCATCATCACTGTGTTTTGGTGCATCTCTTCAAATCTGAGATGGATTTGATCAGCCTGCAAGGAGAAGTAGATCAAAGGAGAATAAAAAATGTAATTTTCTATTTTCATTTTTACTTTATTTTCTGACGTCTTTAAGGTACAGTGACTGAAACACAGATGTCATTAGAGAGGGAGAGAGCTGCAGAAATAAACAAAACAACAAAAATAAAGTTTTTTTTTAACAACAAAGCAAATTAACCTATTCATGTATTAATCTTAAGTGACAATAAATATATCTATATATAGGACATTACATAAGTTTAAGACACTGACAAAAGCCCATTTTTTTTAGAAAACACGACATTTCTTGTCACCAGCAGAGAACGCTTTGAGTATGACTGTAAATTGACATGTACATGTCTACAGGGGGAAAGTCTTATCAAAGATCTTGATTTTGAAGCAGATTGGACTCTTTACACTGTTCAAAAGCCCTGTACATCTTTTTAAACTTATCATCCTCAAGGTCTTTTCTATAAGCTGTGCAAGTTTCAGGTAGATATGGTCAAGCCCCCAGGAGTTGAGAGTTCAAATCTGACCCCTGAAAATTTGCCTGATCTCAAACTTTGACTCAAAATATCTGACTTTCTGTTTGACATAGCTCATGGGACCAATTGAATTTTTTGTAGGTCTTGAACACCTAAATATGCCACCAAAATTTCTTGATTTCATGTCAAAGGGGCTGCGGGGGGTCCTCCATTGAAAAGCTCAAAGGCTCCACACCCAAGCATCATGAAAAGTCTTGACTCCACCTGGAACCAGTTTCATGTACAACTGGTTGACATGTAGGCAGAAATTGTGAAAATATGTCATTTCAGTGACCAGTAGGTGGCGCTATGACAATGGTAAGATGTTAATACATCAATTTGTTCATCTCAAGAATGTCATCAAACACCTAAAATTTGGTCCAGTTTGGACATAGATCAGTAAAGTTATAACACTTTAAGTGCTCACGGCCAGACATCATATTTTGCTGCTCTGCTGGCCAGCATACACGGCTTATTGTAAGGAAGGGAGGGGGTGCGGGATGGCATTGCTTTACATTTGAATCAATGTGAGCTTTTCCATTTTAAATTAAGAGTTAATAGTAATAACTAGTTTTAGTTTCGTTTTTCCCGATTTTTTGGCGCCCCCTGGAAGCCGCAGCGCCCTTAGCATTTGCCTATACTGCCTGTTGGAAGGGCTGGCCCTGTTCAGGACAACAAATTATCATGCTCAAGATGTTTGGGCCAGATTGGATCATGTACAGTGGAGTTACACCCCACTTTCTGTTTCATGGTGAAACCTCTAGATTTGATGCCTTGCTAAAGCCACAAAGTGCAGAAGTATATTCAGCTGTTATGAACTTTCATCCTCAAAGCCTTATCTACAAACTGCGCAGGTTTTAAGTGAATAGAATGAATCCTCTAGGAGGGCTTAGAAAAAGTACGAACCCTGGAAATTGGACTTCCTGTAGGTTGTAGAGGGGTGCTCCAAGAGGCTTTTTTGTAGGTCTGGACATGATACATCAGCCTACCAAATTTGGTGCAGCTACAACAAAGAGAAAAGGGGGCACTTTGGTTTTTAGCACGCCAAGCACCTGAAAAATGCGTTCAAAGACTAAAAATAATAATAATAATCACCGCTCAAGGTGCTCAGGCCCTAATAATCCTTAGGAAAATGATAGGGCCCTTGCACCACTCATGGTGCTTTAATTAGAAATGTAGGCAGTTATTAACAGGTTCCAAGCCACTGAAAGCATGTCCTCCTAGTGACCTGTGGAGATTTCTAAAAAGAGAGTGCTCTGGTCCTTTGGATTGCATCTATAATAAGTAATGCATCTGTAAGTATTAATAGTCTGTGCATTTTTAGGCCTGGAGACTTCTTTTCAAAACTTTTTGTCAGGTTGAGTTATTGATTCATTTCATGAATTTCCGAGAAACGTTTGAGGCAGAAATAATTGGGGCATATGTTATTTGGTTCAGCTCCATTTAGGGAATGTTTAGGTAAAAAGTTGTAAAAAAAAAAAGCAATTGCAATTAAAGGCCAAAAGACAATGATATCTTGATGCAAATCAAAGTGGTTTCTATGACATTCAAACTAAGGGAGTTTACAGGGCCTCCAAGTGCCCTTTTTTAACCTAATTTCATTTGCCTCAGAGTGGTGTGACAAACAGGTCCTCAGTTCAGTTCTTTCAATTCAACTTAACTCTTGTGTTGATGGTATTTAAGTTGGATGAGATACACACAAAATTGTGTTGTGATTGCTGGCTACTTAAATTTTATCATTAATAACTTGCACATTTAACAACTTTTGGAAAGTATTTTGATAACTTTTTGTCATGGCCCTCTCAAAATAGTCTGTGCAAAGTCTTACACAAATTGGATGAAAACTCTGGGAGTATTTCGAAAGTAGGTTTCTTATATGTTGTAATTTTGCCAAAAAATACCCCAGTGAAAAAATTAGGTCATCTGATTCAGCTCCATTCAGCTCCAACAAATTGATATGGCATTTTTCTTAGTCAGATGTAGAATTCGGGAGTTACAGGCAAGATGTGCCATTGTGCCATTTTGGTGTGTGTGGTCAAAAAGTCATTCTCTACATACCCTGCAAGTCATGCTCCACTCACTTTACCAGATCAGGTTATTTTCCAAAGGATTTTTTGTGAAATAAGTCATGCCCACTCTGACAAAACGCTATACCTCTTTTGGTTTTGCCACTGAACTGGCTCCTAGAAGGTAGCCAATAAATTTTTAACAAAATGGAAGAGATATCCATGAGATGACCCTAACCCTAACCCTATCTGAAACAGGGATTCAAGGTTTATTTTGATAGCACCTACTTTGCCTTTGTCTGTCCAACAGACACAGACACAGATACAGACACACACACACACGTAAATAGTGCATATGCTTGTCAGGTTAGATATTGTGTGTTTTCATTTGGTATTTGCTAAATAGATGATTTTGAACATAAGTCATTTGTTTATCTGTTTTAATGTTGTATAACAGTGAATGTTTCCAACCTCTACACTGCAGAACTCAAAATCCTTCAACTTTTACTGATATTTAATTAGGTAACTTTGATTATAATTATTCAGTAAATTATTTATCACAGTTCCAGATTGACAGTTAGTAATTTTATGAGACTAATTAAACAATATGGGTCTCATTTCCCTTTTTAAGGGGGGTGCTCCAAGGCAGATTTATTATAAATTAAATCCTATTACTTAACTTCACTTACTTTTTTTTCTGGATAGCAATCCCAAAGCATTTAACCCTGACAAACCTCAAACTGCTGTAATGACCACAAAAGAGCCAACACCTCTTTTTTGACAGCAAAGTAGTTAAGGTGATACTTGTTAAATTTCTTGGAGAAAAACTTTTTTCAATACCACACTTATCACCACGCAGCAATACTCCACCCAAGCTCACATGACCAGTATTCACCTGTAATTTAAAAGGGATATCCAAACTTAGAGCAGGCAGAGCTGGAGGATTACAGAGGATCGCCTTCACAGTTTCAAATGCTTTTTGGCAATAAGGGCACCAAAGGTACCTTACATTGGCTTTCAGCAAATCAGTCAGTGGAGCTACGACAGTTAAAAAATTTCTACAGAAACCCCTGCAGTAGCCCACCATCACCAGGTATCTCATCAGCTCTTTTTTCGTTACTGGCTGAGGGTACTGATTGATTGCCTGCACTTTAGCCCACAGAGAGGGACTCAACCTCCTGACCAAGACTGGTTACCTTAACAAAAGTTAACCATAAGAAATACCACAGCCAAGCGTCGAAATAGTGCTCTGACGAGCTCTTTGTTAGAGGACCAAGTATCCGCATATATAACAACGTTTTCTAGACATGCAGCGTGTAGCAGCCGTAGAGTGGCTGCCCACAGGCTGAAGAAAGTCGATCAATCCAGGAATCTGAGTTGAAAGTTTATTCATCTACAACAACAGCAAAAGGGACAATCAGCACACACACACGCCTCAACAGTATCGATGCGTCTCCAGCACAATAGCGGTAATAACTCTGCCCGGCGTGCGAACTGACATCACTAACACACCCCTTGTGTGTCCCACTGATTAAGTCCCCCCATGCAACAACAGGTGAACCGGAACCTTGGAAATCATTAAGTTTTCATGAACGATATAAAACAATGCATAAAAAAATTTAACTTGTAATAAAAAGAGATTACACCATTATTTCCAACATTAGAGCATTACAGGTTTTGAGAGAGTTCACATAATAACAAAAAAAGTTTAAAAAATTATAATGTAATAAAAATTAACTCGGCTACAATCTCCTCCTTGAACTTCTCAAAACTGCTCCAGTATAGAATAGTAGCTAACTTCTGAGTAACTGTCATAGCTTGCTATAGATTACATCTCAACATGCAACGTTAATGTCTCCCAACTAGAAGGGAAGATGACACAAGGGCGTTGGCCAGACTTCTCTATTGTCCACCTGCTCAGGAAAGTGCCTTATACACAATCTCACATAGATGATTAAATAACTTTTACCCATACTCTAAAGCTACAAAAATAAATGCATACTTCTGGTGAACTTGGAATTGTCCCAATAACATCACAACCCAGTATTATCTACATAAATAAAGCTTTAGCAAGCCCTGTGACTATTTTCCTTGCCTGTGTATTTCTCTGTGTCATGTTCTGAATCAATCTGTTAACCGGCCTTACAACTCTGCCAACTCTTGTACCGATGTGGCCAGAGTCATTTGGGAGCAAGCTGTCAGGTTTCAGGGCCAGTCCAGTAGATTCTCCTCTGGCTGCTTGACTCTTTAAATGACCACTGTCTGGCTTTGATTGTTCTCTGCTTCTCTTAGGCTCTGTGTCATTGCTGCTTGCCTTACTGTTACTCGCTTCACTGTCGCTTTTACTTTCCATCTCAGTGTGGAGATCTGATGCAACGCTAACGCTCTCTCTGCCATGAACACCTGATCCAAATCTAAAAATGCACACTGTTGCTTGTCTGTGGCTCCTGTGAAGCTGGTTCAAGATTATCAAGAGGCAATTGAAGAGGTTCAAGGGCTGCATGTTCAGTCTCTGGGAAGCCTTCAGGAGAAGCAGACTCTGCTATCCAGCTTGCAGTGTGATCTGACTGGTCAAGTACAGACTCAGTTAAGAGGAGGCTTCCATCTACTTCACCATGAGCTTGGCTTATCTCAGAGCTACTTTCAAAGGAGGACTCAACTTCATGCTCCACCTCCACTGGCAAGAAGTTGGCTTGCAAAAGCATGTTTCTGTGGACAACTCTCTCCTGACCAGTGGTGTGGCTTCTTATGCAATAAGTGTGACACCTTGAGTCTTTGGAGACAACCGTGTAGAGTGTAGACTCCTACCTGTCAGCCAGCTTCCTGCGTCCACGCGCACCCTTGTTTGCCAAGAGAACCTGATCCCCTTCATTAATTTCTGTGCCCTTGACTCCCTTGTTGTACAGATCTGCCTGTCGTTGCTGACTGGAATTAGCATTTATCTGGGCCAACATGAGAGCCTCCTTGAGATCATCCCTCATCCTCTTGACATAACTGTCATAGTCTATGATGTCGTTGTCTCTCTCTACGTTGCAGAAAATAACATCCACTGGCAGTCTGGGAATACGGCAATACATCAGATAAAAGGGGGCGTAGCCAGTTGACTCATGGGCTGTACAGTTATATGCGAAGGTCAGGGTTTGTAACATCTGCGGCCACCTTTGCTTATCCCTGGATGGTAAGGCCCTGATCATGTTCCCTAAGGTTCTGTTGAACCTCTCAGTGTGGCCATTCCCCATGGGATGATAAGGGGTCGTTCTTGACTTTTTTACACCGGCAATCTGCAGCAGTTCCTGAATCAATTGACTTTCGAAATTCGCACCTTGGTCTGAATGAATTCTTTGTGGAAATCCATAGACACAAAAGTACTTGTCCCACAGCTGACGCGCGACTTGTTTCGCTGACTGGTCAGCGCATTTGAAGGCATGAGCCATCTTAGTGAAATGGTCTGTTGCCACTAACACATCCACACTCCTTCCCTTGGAGTCTTCTGCAGACCAGAAATCCAGGCAGACTAACTCCAAAGGGCTTGTGGTCTTGATACTTTGAAGCTGGGCTCTTCCCTCAGGTTCCAGGGTCTTACTGACAACACAGCGCTTGCAAGTCTTCACGTACTCTCTGACGTCACGCTCTATGTCAGCCCAGAAAAATCTCTGCCGCGCCAGGTACAAAGTTCTGCTCTGACCTTGATGGCCAGCATCATTATGGACACCACGTAGGACATCACTAACCAAGGAGGAGGGTACCATGTACTGGTGACGTTTCTTTCCAGTCACTGTGTCCTTGCACACCCGGTAGAGGATGCCATCAAGCATTTTCAGCCTATGCCATTGTTTTAAGCACTCTTAGTGACAGTCCAATTCTCTCTCTCCTTGAAGGTCACCTCCCACGGGTGACAAGCTGGATGACTGGAGACAGCGTGGTATCATTTCTCTGTTTATCTTGAAGCTCCTGAAGTGAGAAGACAGGCAGGGTGCTTTGGCCTGGTGGAACAAGCTGCTCCAAAGCTTGCGCAAGCCAAGAGACCACTCTTTGTGTGGAACCTTGATCCCACTCAACATGACCTGCCAAAACTGCAGAAACT
>JAPZDV010000536.1:0-10887 GCA_029814665.1 Acanthurus lineatus
GCGGAGTCTCCGTGTTTTTCACCATAAAATGATGAGAAGAAATTAATGTTCACCTTTGTCCGAAAAAATCAGCGTGAGAAGTTCGGCACGGCCAGGTGAAGCCTGATTGGTCCTCCAACGACGTCTCAACACTCCCAATTTAAGATGACTTTAAAACTGACATACATTATCATTGGCTTAACATAAAGTCCGCTAGCTTGATGCTAACATACAATGGAAAACGCCTTAGACGGGCTAACAGAAATTAGCATCGCTACCGCGGTAATTTTTAACTATTAAACACTCTACTTTAACACAAACAAAGCAGTAGGTAACACATACATGTAAAACAAACATTGATACTCACAGGCATATACTTTCTCTGCTCTGTGTAAACAGTTAAAACCGCTGGAGTTTAGCTGGTGACTACTATTGACATCGTTGATCACTGCCTGTGCTCACTGCTGCCACCGTCTGGCGAAGGCGTGCACAACAGAGGGGGCAGCACACACGGCTTCTCAAGTGTATTTCAGTTGTCAGAATTCCATTTCTGTAGGAAACTTCGTAGTTTAAGATCACTCTTTATTAACTTCAGATCTGTTTTTTTCCTCTAACATCCACACGGACTGCACAGCGACAAAAGGGAAGATAAAGATATTTATTAGAGTGGGGCAATCACTCCCAGTGCTTGGAGCTTAGAGAGTGATGCTCTACTGCCACCTTGTGACCAAATTAGGACCTACGTTTACTTCGAAGGAAGAAAATACCTGGAACAAACACATAAGGTGCGGTTTCATTATAAACTGCATAAATATATGAAATTTGTCTGATGTGAAATACTGCCATCTACTGACAATTTCATGTCTTCTGGCCTGTTTGTAGTCTGGCATACTCAGAAAAACTCAACCTATGAACCAGAACATTTTTTTAAATTCTTGTGCAGATCCAATCACTTTCAGAAATACTGAACATATCAAGATCAATGCAGGAGAAAATGGTCCAAAATTATGCATCACACTTACTATTTTTTTTAGATATTTCTCTGGATGTAAGTATGACAGCTTCAGTGAAGACAAACAGCAAAACAGATCAAGAATAAAAATTTGACAACTTAAATTAAATGAAGAAAAATATTTATTTACTCTCTTTCTTCCTCTGTGGTTGAGTTATAAGTTAATTAAGTCTGTTAGTCAGTTAAATGAGAATAACTACCCATCTATAAAATAAAATCACAAACTCCATTAAAAAGTTATTCTAAAAGATTTATTAACCAGTCGTTGAATGTTTTATTTACTCAAGTACTGCCATGAAATTTGATGTACTTGTACTTATCTTTGAGTATTTTTCATCTGAAACTCCACCATAGTTCACTGAGAAATATTTAGTACTTTTCTCTTCTACCTTTATATGTTAAAGCTTCGGGTTTTATTAAGTATTTTTATTAATTATTTATTATTATTAAATATTTAATCATTAAAGTGAAAAAAGGACGTTTTATAATGAAAAATTATCAACAGTTGACAAAATTAACCAAAAGTCACTTATTTTTAGAAAGTAGGTAACTTGTCCTACCTTGACCAGCTCCAAGATTTATAATTATGTTATAATATAGAAAAAAATTGTTTTATCAAAATGCAAGAGAGAAAAAATAACTTCAAATTAGGTTCAAACGGTATTTTTAATGAATAATATATGATGACTGATAGATTTAATTGCTATTTTTCTCCTTCCATCGGTGTCTCCCGGTAAATTAGATACTTTTGCTCCGCTGCAAATATATACAGAGAAGAAGAAGAGGTCCGCAGTGACGTATTTCCGGTGTCATGTCAGCCTGCTACGGAAACCTCATGGGCTGGAGAGGCTTTACTGTTTATTTTTCCTCGGCTTTTTGTGTTTTAATGATGCCGTTTTAACGCCACGTCACGAGGTTTGTTGATTTTGACGTCATTTGTTTTCGTTTTGCGTGAAATATTTTCTGAACAGTTAAAAACAGGCGGGTTGATGTTTTCAGGCGTTTAACTTTTGGCTTTTAGTTTAGCTGCTAGCATCGACTCAGACCTGTCAGCATCAACAGAGAGAATAAAATTTGATTTATCCGCACAAAAAATACAATATTTACAATATTAATCTGTTCGTAACATGACAGTCAACGTAAATCTGTTAAATGTCTGACTTCACTATTTACATTACAAAAGTGTTAACACAGATTTGTGTGAATTGTGTCCAGTTTGATCTGAGAGGAAAGTTGATGTTAATCTCAATTACTCTCAAAAATGTTGTAGCTAATTGAGAACATTTGCAAATAATCCTGCAAAGTTGTTTCCATTTTATTTATGTCTCTTTTGACTCTATAAATCAGTTTTATCTTTCTCACTGTTTGCAAGAAACGTCTAAAAGCTGTGACAAGATGACCAAAAAAGGGTTTTTCTTTCTTTTCATACAGATTATATCGAACATTTGAGTCCAGAAGAAATAAAACTATTCAGTATATTCAGATTGCAGTGTTTTAAATACCTTATCAGTCTATTTTATGAGAAAAATGTATTTCAGATACAGAAGCTCGACTGTTTTGAATGCAACATGGTTGTCACACGACATAAATATATCTAAATGTGTCTTACACTGGAATTAAAAATAACAAAGGAAACCAGATTTGTTGGTTTCCTGTCCTCATTCTTCACACTGTCTTGTTAAAACAGATGGCAGAAGTTGTACAGGAGAAAAGTCGTGGCTTGAAGTTCGCAGAGCAGCAGCTCCTTCGTCACGGCTGGGAACACGGTGAGACACCGAGATCTCTTTTTATTCAAAAATTCAGCCTCTGCAACCTGTCAGACTTTAATTTTTGCAGATTTTAATTCAGTTCTCTGTCTTCAGGTAAAGGACTGGGGAGAGCAGAGAACGGCATATCAGAGGCCATCAAGGTTAAAGTGAAATGTGACAAAGGAGGAGTGAGTGACACTTCGTTTTATGCATCATTTTGCTTTAATTTTAATGCATCAAAGGTGCACATCAGTCACTAGTTTGGTCTAAAGCTCAGTGTCTTCAGTAAATTAGTGTTTGTAGACTCACGTGTTGCTCCTCATCCATCAGGTTGGTCATAAGGAAGGAGAGCAGTTCACCTTCCACTGGTGGGATCATGTCTTCAACAAGGCCTCATCCAACCTGCAGGTGGAATCTGACCAGGTGAGTTCACAAAACTGAACACGGAGTCAAGGATTCACACAGTCGCTTACTCAGCAAAACACAACCAGGAGACTCAACAGAGCTGAAGTTCATGAGGTCGAGCAGGTCGTCTGTTTATCAGAAGGATGACGGTTCGATTCCTGACTGTGAAATACTGAGCATCTAATTTAGAGTGGTAATGTTTTTTTTTTTAAAAACTTAAACAAATCAAATGCACAGTAATCATCAACAACCGGTGTGTAAAATCCTACACAGAAGTTTAAAAGTAATCTGAGAATTTCAAAAACCTGCTCCTTTATAAAGTTTAAAGTAAAGTTCTAAAGCTATAAAGTTCAAGAACAGTAAGAAATCAAATCTACACCATCAAAAAACTTATCAAACAAGTTAACAGTAAGTAAACTAAAAACAGAGTCTGGATGGATCTTTGATGTCAGTCTGATGTGCAAAAGTGAAATTACATCAGTTTCGACACCTGATGCTGATATTTGATCCAATCGGTCTCAAGTTTAATATTTTTAGCAGCAGCTTGGCGACTCAAAGCCATAATCTGCACAATATGTAAGCACACATTTAGATTCTTTACCGTTAAAGTAACTTTTCAGTAACTTTCTGCTAAAAACAGATCGCTCCATCAACCCTTCAGCCGGTGGTTACACTGGTTGGTTCCTCCTCTCTCTTGGTTTAGAGTTGAAAAAGCCTGTTTAGTCTTTAAAGGTGAAGTGTCTTCTGGTTCTCTGTGTGATCCAG
Organism: Acanthurus lineatus; assembly: GCA_029814665.1. Lineage (NCBI taxonomy): Eukaryota > Metazoa > Chordata > Actinopteri > Acanthuriformes > Acanthuridae > Acanthurus > Acanthurus lineatus. The sequence goes on from JAPZDV010000536.1 coordinate 3,910, forward strand.
AACGGCATTCATCTAAAGAAGACGGTGGAGGAGGATGAAGAGGAAGGGATGATCTCCAATAAAAAGCCGAGGAAAGCAGCGCTCGCTAAAGCCAAACTGTACGGATGCTTCGTCAAGGTAATTTGGTTTGTTTTTATTATTTACTGGGAAAAAATAATAAAGATCTGTGGCACAAAGGAATGAGCTGTGTCAAATCAAAGAACACCTGTTAGGATCAGTTTATTGTTGATTGTAGTGTTTTAACGGGATTTGTTGAAATTAAGTGAAATAAGTAGTAAATAACCAGGTTTTAATAGTTCAGATAAAAAGCTGCAAACATGCTAAATGATGTTTATTGATCAAACATTTCTGTGCCTCTGTTCTGTTTATGTTAACTCACAGTCTCTGTCACTGTTTTTGATTTTATTTTTCATGCTTCTCTGTCAGTCGGCCACGCTGCTGTCGGGTCAAGAGCAGCCAGAACCGAAGTCTTCCAACTCGGACGAAGACAGCAGCAGCTCAGAGGACGAGGAGGACGACCAGAAACTGGACCTTTCCAGCACCTTTAAGTAAGAACTTCACCTGATAAAACCTTTGCTGAGATTTGTGGTTTTTCCTTAAAAAACTGTCTGTCATGAAGACTCATGACTTCAACTACTGAACTGTTTTTTCTGTTCTTCCATTTCATTCCTGATGATGTAAAACAATGATTACAGTCACAATCCGACGTCATTATTCATCTTCAACAGCAGTGTCGTACAATTTTAAGTTATTCATTGATGCTCCACAGACTTTCTGATGCTGATCTCATGAAGGCTTGTGGAGGACGAACAGCTCACAAGTAAGTTCATTCATGAAAAAATAAACAAATTGTTCTCATTTTAATTCAGACGGAGAAAGTTATTTAAATGAGAATTCTGGTATTTTTAAACCTTGTGCCAATTTTTTTAACCTGTTTTGTTGTGCAAATGACTGGTCCTTTCAAAAATGTAGTAGTTTTCCAGTAGATTACCTCAGGGGAGTAAAATAGTAAAAAGAGTAAAATCCTTTTTTGTTTAACAGGAAAAACAAATCATGTGAGTCAAACAAACAAGGATTTTTTAATCTTTAACAAAAAGTAGAATCTCTATTTGCTTTTCTGCTAACCACGTGTCTGATTACACAGCAACAAATGCAGCTTGAGAGCATTAAAAAAGCAGTTTTAGAGGATGTAGTGAAGATGGTTTAGCAGCCATGAAGTGGCGCCCCCCTGAGGCGATCTACTGGAACAGTCACAAAAGTTTCAGTCATTTGCACTCAAACACATGTTAAAAAAAAATTGGCCCAGATTAAGAAATACTGGATCTCCCCTTTAAAAAACAGCTTATAGTAAAAATAACCAACCAAAAAATGAAGTTTGTAATGCTAAACAGGAAGTTAATGTAGGAAAAAAAGCTAATTCCTGCTGCATTTACATTGTGTCTCTCCAGAGGAGCTCGGCACGGACTGACCATGAGCGCCAAGTTAGCCAGACTGGAGCAGCAGGAGGCCGAGTTCATGGCAAAGTACGGCAAGAAGAGCCAACCAGCAAGTCCTTCACCAGACTGTGTTACTACGACGCCGCCGACCTTCCAGTCAACTGAGCAGAGAGCTGAGAGGCCGGGGGGGGCGGACGAGGACTCTGAGAGGAAGAAGAAGAAGAAGAAGAAGAAGAAGACGACGACTGAGAGCATCAGTGAGCTTCATGCCGATGAAAGTACTGAAACAGACATTAAACCCAAGAAGAAGAAAAAGAAAACCAGTGAGGACACTGATGCAGTTTCCACTGAGGGGGGGGTGATCTGTGTGGAAAACGGTGAAGCAGAACATCCTCCCGAAACAAAGAGGAAACAGAAAAAGAAGAAAAACAAAGCAGAGAGCAGCGAAGAAGAGAGAGCAACCGCCTCTTCAACAGAGAGTCCAGAGGAGGTTGACACAAGCGTGAAGAAGAAAAAGAAGAAGACGAAGAAGAAGAAGAAATCCTCTGAAAACCACAGTGAACCTGCTGAAGAAGAGGAGAGTCGTGATGCAGAAACCGTCCAGGAAAAGTCTGCAGTTCTGTCGGAGGAAGCAGAAGTTACAGCGAGAGAAGAAACAGTGAAGCAGAAAAGGAAAAAGTGTAAAAAGGACAAACCTTCTATAGACGACTGTATGAACGAGGAGGCACTTCCTCCAAAGAAGAAGAAGAAGAAGAAGTCAAAAGAGTGATATGTGATTTAAAAACATGCTGTGGACTCTGATGATGAAGTTCATTTTGTGCTGACTGAGGATTTTTGCATCGCTTTGAGTCGACTCTGCTGAGTCATGGGCCAAACATGAATTTTAACGAGTCATTCAGACCAGAAACGAGATGAAATCAAACAGTTGTGCCTCTTTTGCCTGTTAAACAACCTCATTTGTGGCCTATCAAGTATTTTTTTTCAGTCAGTATTGTCTGAACTGTTGGATTTATGATGTAACCTGCAGATCTTGAAGTGCCAGAAGAAACCAGGTCGAGTTAATCAGCTGCTGGTTATTCAGACTTTTTAAGATAAGATAAACGACATAAATGCTATGAATCATTGATTAGATGAGTCAACAAACTGGAACTCAAACAGCTTTTCTGACCTCAGACCTAAAATCAGTCAGTTTTGACTCTTGTAGGTTTGATCGTGTTGCCAATGAAAGTTGCCTGTTTTGACCATTTAATGATGAAAATGATTTTTAATGAAAAATTAGGATGAAATGTCAAGAATTCAGTGTCTTTTCTGCAAAATGAATAACTTATTGAAGGTGTTTTTGATGTGGAAGCACTGGAGACGGATAAAACTGCCAATATTACATGAAATTCTGAACCTTGTATGCAGATTAAATGATAAGACACATCGAACTGTGATTGTGTGATTCTTTCAGAGGAGCAGAATTACGATTCCTTGTTTTCTCTGTCACAGATGTTAAAATAAAAAACTGAAAATCTTGATCTTGATACACTGTATTTTGATTGATTATTTCTCTGTGGAATGTGAAGCTTCCTTGAATAAACTATTAAATACAAATCACACTGTAAAACCTTAACATTGCTTCAGTCTCCACAACAATACTGAACCAAAACTTGTTCATAATACGATAATGTTTACATGTTTTATGTGAAGCTGTTAAATTTTTTCTTTAGTTTGTTCATCAGTTCAGAATCAGAGTCTTATGCCCAGAAAAACACAGAATAATGTTCTTTATTTTAGCTTCACATTTAAAATCAGATGAAAACCTCAGGTTCTTTTCTTTTTTGAACTTTTTGAACTTTGAACTTTGAACTTTTTTAAGCTGAAACTCCCTTTGTGAAATGGAGAAATTCTAAAGTTTGTAACAGCTCGATGTGTCAACGGTTCGTCTCAAAAGCTTTCAACAGAAGTGCTCTGACGGATGCATTGAATGCATGTTGCTGGATGATGGATGACCTCCTTACAGTGCTGTTTCTGCTCCATAATGGTCTTTATATAACTGCCTGCACAGACAGGGAAGCCCCCAGCTGTTTTACACCGGTAGAGTCCGATTAATTTTATATCTCATACCACCATCTTCATGCAGCAGAATACATACTTGGGGACAAAAGTCGATCTAAATGCAATTTATGCCAAACATGCAGCTCAGAGTATCTTACACAGAAAATACAGGACAAAAAAAGGTGAAGTAGATTAAATAAAACACAAAGCAGGATTTGTAATAAGGACAAATTTATTAAAAATAAACCAGCAGTAAAAACAAATCAATAACAAAAATGAACAGAAACAGAAGTGACTGATAATCAGACAGAGATACAACAGCGATGATACATGTTGAACTCTTAAACTTCCTCCTCAGAGCGTCAGACACTGAGTCATCAGACCCGATCAGCTTCATCCTGTCAGCAGCTTTTTAACCTCATAACTGTCTTTAATTTACATCCTGTACGTAACGCACATATTCACAGTTTGCTGATGTGTTTATTGTATATTTTGATCATTTATTTTAATAATTCCTGTCACTTGTTTTTTTCTGTTTCGGGTAGCAGAACCCACTTAAACATGTTTACAGATTACTTATTGCTTATGTCACTTCCTGCTGTAAATGTTAGTACTTTATTTTTTATATGTTAATATCGTTCATAGGCCGATTTTTCAATTTCCTGTTAATCTCCTTATGATTATTATTATTGAAGAATTATATTACCCATTTTGGAACAATAAAGTGTTTCTGGTTCTGATTCTGATATGCAGTGATATATAAAATATATAAAACACAAGACCAAAGTATAGATGTAAATAAGTTTAAAAACCCATCGTGCTTTACGGGAACTTGTTTTCTTTTTTTTTGCACATTCGAACACATTTGGCACATTTGGTTGTTAAGTAAGAGCAGAAACTTCTTCATTTTAGGTGGCAGCAACATCTGCAGCAACGAGGCCACAGGAACTCAACCTGCTGCAGATGTTGCACAAGTTCACTTGCTTCAAACATTTTACTTTTTTGGGCTTTTTAAAGAAACACTGAGCAGTGATCACGTCTGCTGACTCGTATTCATTTCTTACTAACACTGGTTACAAAAAGTATAAGTTACGAATATTTCGTTGCTATAATTTGATTATTCCATTGATAATGATTCTGTTTTTCATCCCTATGTTGTGAATCTTAACCTCAAGTGGAAATCAGCAGCATTTACAGGCTTGGCTTCGCTCTGTAGTTACATTTATTACAGAAAAAGATATTATCTATTTTCATAATGTCTCAGGTGTGGACATGTACGGAAGCCATGGGTGGCCATGGTCGCTTCTATCTTTTTTTATCCCGTTATCTCATGATAACGAGATAAATTAATGTGTTATTACAGGATAATAAAGCCTGTTTTCCCGCGATAACGAGATAGAACAAATTATGTAATCTCCTAATAACGCATTGATCCTTACTGTTATCCCCTGATCATTAAATGATTATTTCGAAATCTCGAGATAACAGAATGAAAAAGATAGTTGCAACCATGGCCTTTCTTGGCTTCCGTACACATTTCATACCTTCAGGCAAATTAGTTGTCTGTTCAAAAAGTCATCTGACACCCAAAAGTTGCATTAATTAAAGACATAATCAAATAATTTGAACAATAGTACAGACGGACAAAATGATGAACACTTGCATATTAAATGGAGCTAATAAAATAATAATATATTTATTAGTTTCCAAAGGAAAAACTTAATTTAGCAAACAGCACAAAGAGTAAAAACTCTTAGAGGAGACAAACATCTTGCCAACTAATTGGACCTTATCATAGCGTGACTTTCACAGATGAATTTGTTTAACATCCAGGAGTAAGCCGGATCCCAGCTGGCTGTGGGATCCATACCCGGGATCAGTAACGCAGAAGAACCAGAGTTACCGAGCGGCTCCGGCATCCAGTAACTTTAACCACAGAACATGAATATCAGTACCCTGAATAACACTTTCACTAACAGAACAAATAAAATGATAAATGAAGTGATTCACTGAAGATAAAGTTAGCTGACCTTAGAGTGTCATTTTGTCCGTCAATCCAGACCCAGTTTTTGTCGTCAGTTTGACTCAACCCGATCCAGAATCCATGAAACCTGTCGTAGTAGTACTCGGTGTGATTACTGATGAATTCCTGTAAGTCACAGCCACAGCAGATCCTCAAAAACAAGCACATGTTCATCCTTTTATATTCAAACTAGAGATTTTGATTAGAAATTAAAAAGACATTTGTTTATCTGAATTTTGAAAGTTAAGGTTGTAATGCGCTTTTCTTTTTTTGTTTTTTTTAATTAAATCTGATTAAAAAACAAAAAAACCCCCCAAAAAGTGCCCGAGTAGTTCTGTTTTCATAGTTTTGGAGCTCACCTGTTCTTGCAGACTATCAATAACAACCAGATCTGCAGTTTTGTCTTTGCAGTACTTTTGGCTGTCTGTCCATGACCTCCAAGGGGAATCTTTTTTGTGAAACAGGTAGCATTTTTCCTGGAAAAGAATCCAGTCTTTCTGGCATGGCTGACACTCTGAATTCATGAAAAAAAGCAGGGAAATGGTACATCCTTACATTGGGAACATGTTATTTTAAGCACAAAAATGTAGAGAAGGTTTCCTGAACTGATTTTGTCTAAAAAGTCTCAAAAACAGATGGGATTTATTATAATAAAAAAAAAGGTAAAAGCCAACGATAGAGCAGCTTTTATATCCATTCAGTGGGCCAGAATACATTTCAAGTGCTGCATGTTATGTTCAAACATGAAGAAAGCGTTTAAATTTTAAGACATTATTATCATTGTTGCAGTGAAAAAAACTTTTTTTTAAAACTTGGCAGCACGTACAAATTTTACAATGAATTATATTTTTGACGATAATGTTCTTTCAAACTCAACCAAAAGCTTTTCTGTGCAATTTCCTCTGCAGTGTTTGTGCTTCTAAAGGGGGAAAGACAAACAAAACAAATGCACATCCTTTTTGCTTCACAGCAAAGAGGAATTTGAACTACTAATAGAAGTAATGATGATGTCAGTCAGTCAGTCAGTCCACCACTTTTGCCAAGATTGAAATTTCTCAACATCAAAGAAGTGAATTGTCTTTAAATTTGGTTCAGATATCATTTGTGCCCGGAAGATAAATCCCATAGACTCTGGGGTTTTTGTGACTTTCCTTACAGCATCACCAACATTTCAACGTTCTAACTTATCAAAAAAAATCTCGATTTTGATGGATTGGCACAAAATTTTAGAACAGCTGTTCCAAGACGATTCACCCTGAGGAACAACATAAGCCCTCAAACGTTCTATCAACATATCACATTTTAATTTGTCCAAAACTTTACCACAAAATGCCTGCTAAAACTGCAACATTATCGTTTGCTGCTAATAATTCTCCTCATGTTCAGCCCCCATTTCATGTGGTGTTCCCCAAGGCTCAATTCTCGGTTTTAAACAATTTTATGTTTAAGTGCTTTATTTTAGTTAGATGATGTATAGTT
>JAPZDV010000537.1:0-10882 GCA_029814665.1 Acanthurus lineatus
CATATCACTGTCACGGGAGAGTGTTCCCACCTGCTTTAAGACAGCCACCATAATGAGCATGACACTGACCCTGATAACTTTTTAAAAAATTTCAACATCAACTGTGGTCATTATTCAGATTAGCAATTTAATGTGAATAAAAAATTGAACTGTGGAATGTCAAACATCCTTTTTCATAGTAGAAGTCTATATGCAAACTTTCAAAACATCAAGGAATATCTATCTCAACTAAAATAATCATTTGGGGAGATAGCTATTACTGAGACGTGGATCTGTGAGGAAAAAGGTGTAGACTTTGAGTTGAATGGTTACGAGTTCAATTATATAAACAGGGTGAACAAGAAAGGAAGAGGAGTGGCCTTATATGTTGATAGTAGATATGATTATAAAATTGTGGATAACCTAACATCTATCATTGAAAATGTAATGGAGTGTATTACGGGGGAAATCTGCATGGGGTAAAAGAAAAATGTAATGGTGAGTTGTTTATATAGACCTCCTGGTTCCGATATTGTTTTATTTAAGTGCAATATGGAAAAAATATTTGATGTAAAAAAACAGAAGGTTATGTTCATTTGTGCGGATTTTAATTTAGATATTCTCAATCTCAACAAACAGATGGATGAGTTCATCAATGTTATTTTCAGTATGAGTCTGTTTCCAATAATCACTAAACCAAGCCAAATTAAACTGGACAGCGTGACTCTAATAGATAATTTATTCACCAATTGTAGACAATAGCATAAGGAGTGGGTTACTATTGAATGATATTAGTGACCATTTACCAGTTTTTGTGATGTATGATTGTGATGGTGTGAAATGTAAGGAGGAGATAAGGATTAGACATGTAAGGGAAAGAACAGAGGAATCTATTAAACTCAGAACAGAATTACTGTCTCAGAATTGGAGGAATGTGTATAATGAAAATGATACTGATAAAGCATATGAAAGTTTCCTCTCAATATTTAATTCACTGTACAATAAACACTGCCCTAAAAAAGAAGTCAAAAAGAAGGCAAAATGCAAAGGTAAACCATGGATGACGTGGGGATTGCATAATGCATGCAGAAAAAAGAATACATTATATAGAGAATTTATAAAACATAGAACAATAGAATTGGAAAATAAATACAAAAAATATATAAATAAATTAATAAACATTATGAGGACATGTAAAAAAGATTATTACAATACAATGATAGCAATCTAAGCTTAATGTTCCTAAGTGCGGTGGATGAACTTAAGATCTTAGACATGGTTAACAATCGTAAAATAAAAAGTCCACTGACTGGAATGTCATCGACATGGCACTGATCAAGAAAGTCATCAATGCTATCGCTAAACCTTTAACTTATATTTGTAATTTGTCTTTCAAAATAGGTGTGTTTCCAAATAAAATGAAAACAGCCAAAGTTATTCCACTATACAAGGATGGAGACAGAAAACAGTTCACCAACCACAGGCCAGTGTCATTACTTTCACAATTTTCCAAAACTTTAGAAAAGCTCTTTGACAGCAGGCTAGAAAATTTTATAGGCAGGTATGATCTACTTGCTGATTGTCAGTATGGCTTCAGATCAAACAGAACTACATCTATGGCTTTGATAGATCTAATTGAGGAAATTACCAGTGCTATAGACAATAAGAAGTTTGCAGTAGGGATATTAATTGATTTGAAAAAAGCCTCTGACACAATTGATCATAGATTATTGATAAAAAAAATTGGAGAAGTATGACCTCAGAGGAGGCATGCTAAACTGGATGAGGAGCTACATAACCTGCAGACATCAGTTTGCGCAGATAGGTGACAATAAATCAACTTGCTTAGAAATAACATGTGGAGTTCCACAGGGCTCCGTTTTGGGTCTCAAATTATTTAATTTGTATATAAATGACATATGTAAGGTGTCAAGAATAATGAAGTTTGTTTTATTTGCTGATGACGATAAACATTTTTGTCCTAGGGAAAATCTACAGCAGCTCTTGGAGGCAGTCTCTGTAGAAATGAGCAAACTAAAAAGATGGTTTAACCTGAATAAATTAATTTAAAAACAAAACTCACAATATTTAGAAACCATAAGATTGACTCAGATGTTAATGTGATGATTGATAATATTTCTATAGAAAGAGTGTTGGACCAAATTCCTGGGTGTCATTCTAGACCACAAGATCTGCTGGAAACCCTAGTAAGATATGTGAAAGCAAAAGTGGTGAGGAGTATTGGTGGGTTGGGGAAAGCAAGGTACCTCTAATATGAGAGAGCATTGTATACCTTGTATTATTCATTTGTCTTACCATACCTTTATTACTGTCTAGAGGTATGGGGGAATACATACAAAACCATCCATACACATAAAGACAGAAATCCCTCTTTTGTTATGTTGCAGTTAACACTGATATCCTGGAATGTACATGGCATGCGCTCACAGGCAAAAAAAAAAAAATGCTTTCTGGGTTTGTCACAAAACTAAAAATCAGAAGAACATTGTCTCAGAAATTCTAATTTTAATTGAATTTTTTCATCTTGTTACAACAGCCGACAAAGAGGAGTCTCCATTCTTGTCCACAAAAGTTTACTCTTCACTTTAAACAAGACAAAACAACAGATCCAGAAGGCAGATGCATCATTGTCCAGGCAACAATCTTTAATAAATTATATACAACTGCGAATTTGTATCCCCCCAATAATGATGATGCAGCCTTCTTCCACAGACTCTTTTTACTAAGATATGATTTACAAGTTAATTCAATAGTTATCACTGGAGGTAAGTTCAACACAGTCCACAGTCCTCATCAATAGATAGGTCCGGTTACTCAATACATACAAAACAATCACAATCAGCCAAAGTAATACAGGAATACATGGATGATTTTGGACTTGGCAATGGCTGGATAGTCAAAAATCTGTTAAAGAGGGAATACACTTTCTTCTCCCTGGTGCATCAGTCATTTTCAAGAATTGACTTTTTTTTAATCAGACAATTCCATTGCACAAAAAATTAGCACTAAAATTCACCCAATTATTACCAGCAACCATGCATCAGTTTCCCTCAGCCTGCAAATTGAATCCAGCTTCAAACCATTCCAAAATTGGTGCTTTATTATATCTTTACTTAAAGATCTAGAATTGGACAAAACAGTAAAGAAGGAATGGGCAAACCTTTTAGAGACAAATGGCACTCCAAACGTATCTCCATCTTTACTTTGGGAAACTGGGAAGACTGTAATCAGAGGCAAAATTATATCTTACTCCTCTTACAAGAAAAAACAGGAACAGCAGGCAGAAAAAGACACTGGAGAAAAAAATTAAACAACTAACAGAGGAATATGCAGTAAATCAAAGCGACCACTTATGGACCCAAAATACAAAATGCAAAACTACATCTGGACAATATCCTATCAAAGAAAACAGACTTTCTACTACAGCAACTGAGATATAACAATTTTGAGCACAGCACATTAACATATAAGGCAAATTTCTCACAAGTCAACTTCAATGGAATAAGGAAAAACCCCTCACAACAGCAATTCACTATCCATCTGGCAAATACACACAATCATCACAGGAAATTAACCATATCTTTTACACATATTACTAAAACTTATATTCAGCAGCAGACGACTCAAATCCAGAAGATATTCAGGCTTTTCTCAACAACTTCAACATACCTCAATTAACAGAACACAAAAACATCCTTGACACAACGCTGACCATTAATGAATTACAAAGCGCCTTAGATAGTATGCCTGTGGGCAAGGCACCTGGTCCAGATGGCTTCCCCACTGAATTTATAGAACATTTCTGGTCAATGTTGGCACCCCTCTTCCTCAGAACACTGACAGAAATTAAAAACAAAAGTTGTATGAGAACCTACATGAACACAGCGGCAATCAAATTATTAATAAAACCAGACAGGAATCCCACACTTCCTTCCTGCTACGGTCCCCTGTCATCAATTAATACTGACATCGAAATTATCTCTCAAGCATTTGCTTCTAGGTTGGAGTCGAATATCCCGTCAATAATTCACAATGACCAAACAGGATTCATTAAAGGTAGGTAATCTTATAGCAATGTCAGAAGGCTTCTAAATCGAATCAGCATGTCGCAGCACCACAACAAAAAGCACTTGTTGAAAGCAATTGTTATGTCACAATTGACAAAGTAAACTCTTTGCTGTCCTTCACAAATTTGGCTGTGGAGAGTCATTTATCCAGTGGATAGCAGCCCTGTATAATTCACCCAGGGCCACAGTCAACCCTTATGGATTCACCTCACAAAGTTTCACTTTACAAAGGGAAAGAGACAAGGATGTCCACTCTCACCTTTAGCAACAGCGGTTCGTCAGAACACCAACATCATAGGTATTCGCTCCTCCATCTCAGAACACAAAATTAATTTATACACTGATGATATTTTACTTTATCTACAAGAACCTAAAACATCACTACAGGAAGGATTTAACCTAATAATAACTTTTTCTTAACTTTCTGATTATTCTATCAACAGGTCAAAATCAACAATACTTCCAGTACAGTAAAATGAAATTCTTACACCAAATCAACTACCTTTTCTCCAAGACCATTCAAACCCACATCAAAATGGTTCCAAACATTGGACTACACTATTACAAAATCCTACTCTAAGAACAAAAAACCTTAAATCAGTCTATCAACACTTCAAACAAAAAAATCTGAAGAGTGGACTTTGTCATTTGTCAGTGAAGACACTTTGCCTCTAATCCAAGTGGCTTCATCAGTTCATGCGCAACAGACTAGACTGGGTTGGTCTGGCAATCTGGTGCAAAACCCAGGTTTTTAAAGTCTGCGTATGTGTTCCCAAATAGGCCACTTAAATGTCCTTAGTGGTCTAAGGTGTGACTCAGGTAGAGACCCACCCTTACCCTAACCGAGAAATTTCCACAACACACATATACATCCACACACAAATACGCATACATCCATACATACAACAATGAGAAAAGTGTCTCAGTGTGTGGAACACTGAGACGAGACCCATCTAGCGGTTACAAAATGAAGGAAATAGAATGCTTACAAAAACTACAGAAAGACGGAACCACTGATCATCCAAAATGCCTTCATTTATATCCTCAAATCACTATCCCATGCTTATATGGACTTCCCAAGAACCACAAAGAAGGGGCCCCACACAGGCCCAAAGTCAGCAACATTAACTCAGTTAGATACAACATTGCTAAATAAATAGCCAACATCTTATCCCCTTTGGTGGGAAAAATCTCCCACCACATTCAAAACTCTATAGACTTTGTGAAGAAGGTCAGAGGCTTAAAACGGGAGATGGATGAAACCATGGTTTCCTTTGATGTGACCTCTTTGTTTACTTGTATTCCAACTGTAGAGGCAGTGAAAGCAGTCAGACATCGTTTACTACATGACAACACTCCTAAAAACAGAACTAACCTCAACACAGATTAAATATGTCAACTAATGTATCTTTTTCTAAACACCATATACCTCCAGTTTAACAACAAATTTTACAAACAAAAAAAGGCTGTGCCATGGGCTCACCAGTATCCCCCATTGTGGCCAACCTATACATGGAAGAGGTAGAGTGCAAGGCCTTGAACTCTTTTAGAGGAACAGTACCTAGCCACTGGTTTAGATATGTGGATGACACATGGGTCAAAATTAAAACCCAAGAGGTACAGGCCTTCACTGAACACATCAACTTAGTGGGCATAAACATTAAGTTCACTAGAGAATATGTCAAAGACGATCACCTACCCTTCTTTGACTGTGATGTACAGATCGGAGGTTTATAGGAAGCCCATACACACAGACCTGTCTCTTTAAGATGTTTTGGGCTAATTGCCGCACCATAGTTTAGGGTCAGGTGAAGTTTGCCTGTTGGGCATGAGAGAGGTTAGGAGTCTCACGGTTTTCTGACCGTGTGCCGGATGTAAGTAGAATAGCTAAAGAAAAATTGAATTTATTCATGTAATTGTTTGTCATCTTTAAAAATAAATCTACAAAACTATAACTGGAAGACTACACTATTCACTGGATCAAAAACACATGCCAGCCATAGACTCCTCTCATAGAAATGAGACTGGTTTTATTGGAAAACCCTAAAACATGTGTCTGTCAGAACAGATCGATATGGTTTTTCCTCCCAAAAATTTGGGTCAAACGAACTAGCAACAAGCTAAGCAAACGCGCATACACATACACATTAAAAAGCACAAACACAAATTTCAACATGAATGTAAGAGCCGCATGAAACTTGGCCCCGAGCCACATGCGGCTTGGCGAGCCATGGGTTGGCCACCCCTGCACTGGAGCATAAACTATGCGCCATCAGAACCCTGCAACACAGAGCTGATAGTATACTAACTAGCGCTCAGGCCCAAACAAATGAGCACAAACACCTGAAGGAAGCCCTTAAAACCTGTGGCTATCCAAGCTAGTCCTTTGGAAAAACAGCAACATGCTCCAGAAGTAACACCAACACTGTCCGGAACTCACAGGCAGGCGGACATAATAATGCAGCAGCACACAGGAATAGGCCATCTCAGAGTCTTTTAAGCAGTCCAAATTCATTACCAGGGGAACAAAAGCTCAAGGTGAAAGTACAGAACGTCTAGACAAACTCAGAAACCAGGAAACTAGGAACAATGGTTTTACACAAGGAAACTATCAGACAAAGATTGCTGGAATGCTGCTCACTATGAAGACAAGACGAACTGGCAACAGAGGGAAGGGAAGCATGGCTTAAGTACACATGAGGGCAGGGAGACAACAAGACACAGGTGAAACACATTAGGGCGGGCAAAGGCTGTGGGAGGCCAGCTGGTGGGGCATTAGAGACTTTCTGCTGAAAACATAAAGATCATTCAGCAATGTAATCAGACATATCTTTGCATGCTTCTTGCCACCAAAACAGCTCTAACATTCTAAAGAGGGTTTGGCGAATGCCCGGGTGTCAAGAAAGCTTGTTTTCATGAGCCCAACCAATCACCTCTCTGTGTAAGGGAGGCGGAACAAACAGTCTGTTAGGAGGTGTCCAAGTGGGGGCTGTGAGAGACTCATTAGCCTTCATTACCTTCGACTCCATGCTCCAGTTGAATGCCCCAAGCACACATGTGTCTAGGAGTATGGGTGCAGGCTCTGAGGTTTCAGTCTCTGGGGCATGGAGGTGGGACAGGATATCCGGTTTTGTGATTTTATCTAGGATTATAAGACGAAGTAAAATTGAATCTGGAGAAAAATAGGACCCACCTGGTTTCTCGAGCATTGAGTCTTTTGGCGCCTTTTATATACTCCAGGTTCTTATGAACCTGCACTCCATCAATCGTCTCCGCCCCTCCCCCACCCCCCACACCACCGCCATCCTTGTCCATAGCCTTATCACTTCCCGCCTTTACTATTGTAATTCACTCCTCTTCGGTCTCCCTCAAAAGTCCCTCCAAAAATTTCAGCTGGTTCAGAACTCTGCTGCCTGGATTATCACCAAAACCTCCTCAACCCACTACATCACCCCTGTCCTTCAGCAACTCCACTGGCTCCCGGTTAATCAAAGAATCACCTACAAAATCCTTCTGTACACCTACAAGTCTATCCCTAACCTTGCCCCTCCTTACCTCTCTGACCTCCTGCACATTATCACTCCATCCCGTTCCCTCAGATCTTCCTCCTCCCTCCATCCCACTGTACCCTCTGCCCGCCTTAGCACTATGGGGAGCAGAGCTTTCAGCCGCACAGTTATATTCACGATGAGGGGGCAGAGAAGTTGCTCTAGCCTTGCTAAAATCTTCCTTTTTATCATGGTAACACTCTTGAAACCCAATCAGATCAGGATTGTCATCTTTATTAGCGGCTTTCACATTCTCAGGGATTGACACTGTTTCTTTAACAAGACAATTTTTTGGGCAGTTTTCTCCCCACCCAATTACCTGACTAGTTACCCAGTTGATATGGGGGTTTTGCTCAATCAGCCACCTGTACCCTGAAATCAGAGGATGGTTAGTTGAGTGATACAAACAAAATGTGATATGTTCTGAGTGACCATCAGAAAAACAGAGCTTTATTGGTGAGGTCTGGTGAGTAACAGTACACATAAGCCTGCCATCCAATGCAGTAGCTGACAGAGGTTCTGGGAGGAGTTCCATCTTAACGCCTTGCTGCTCTGCTAGGCTGTAGTCCATGAGATTGGTATTGGCACCAGAATCAATTAAGGCTGAGTAATTGAAACAGGAGGATGAAGAGGTCAATTTCACTTCAGCCAATTGTCTTTTGGTTTGATTTTTGCGGTTGTGAGATCTTGGAGAAAGCAGAGAACTCTTAAGGGGGCATGAAGCGATGAAATGCCCAAGCTGGGCACAATATATGCACCGACCCTCCACTAGCCGTCGGTGACGCTCTGCTGTGGTCAGACGGGTGTGTCCTATCTGCATAGGCTCAGAAGTGGGGGGGGCATCACAGAGGATGTTTCTGCAGATGCAGCTTGGGAGTGTTGGGCAGCAGAAGGGGGAAGGTGAGGTGTTTCCTGGCATGGACGTCTTCTCTGTCATTCCATCAAACTGTTGTTGATGCTGGAGGCCAAGGAGACTAAGGCATCCAACTCCGAAGGTAAGTCTAAGGGAGCTAAATGATCTTTTAAAGTCTCTGACAAACCATTGTAAAATGCATCAACAAGTGCTGATTAATTCCAACCACTATCTGCTGCTATCGTGTGAAATTCTATGGCATAGTCCATTACAGATCGTCTGCCTTGTTTAAGTGCATGCCTCTCTCCCTGGCATAGCAGAATGGAAAATCTGTTTAAAAGTGTCTATGAAAAGAGGGAGAGAGTTACATACCTCCGTCCTTCAACTCCACTCAGAGGTTGCCCATGCTTTCGCTCTTCCAGAAAGATATGATATGATGTAGGTGATCTTAGCGCGGTCAGAGTGGAAGGTGGCAGCCTGGAATTTGAAGTGGAGCTCACACTGGGAGACAAATGGACGGCAGTCCCCAGACTCTCCAGAGAACCTCTCTGGACCAGAGAGATGGAGTGGCCTGGCTTCAGACAGAGCTGACAGTGACGGTAAAGAATTGGACCTGGTGGGGAGGTCCTAAAGGCTGAGTTAACCTTTCGAGTCTATGTAGCTGACCGATGACATAATTCAGCTGAGCTGAGAGATTGGCACAAGTTAAATCATTGCGCTTGGAAGCCTCAGCAACTTCCTGACAAACCTGAGCGAGCTGGTCTTCATGACTGAGGATCCTTTGTCCCTGCACTTCAAGGACTGTGCACAGGGAATCATGCTCTGCTGTGTTGATTTCTGGCCAGTTTGTTCTGTCCGGAACTCACAGGCAGGCGGACATAATAATGCAGCAGCACACAGGAATAGGCAGTCTCAGGGTCTTTTAAGCAGTCCAAATTCGTTACCAGGGGAACAAAAGCTCAAGGTGAAAGTACAGAATGTCTAGACAAACTCAGAAACCAGGAAACTAGGAACAATGGTCGTACACAAGGAAACTATCAGACAAAGATTGCTGGAATCCTCACTCCACCTCATACTTTTAGCACTGCGTGTCTTTCCCTTTCCTTTTATTTTCACTTTTCTTTTCTTTCCATTTTTTAATGTGATTTATCTTTCTATTCATTCTTTTTTTCTTTTCTTTTTCTTTCTCCTCCTCTAGCTGCATCCTTTTTTTTCTCTAGTCTCGCCCCGATTCACTGTGGTGTAGCACTGCCCTCTCTGGCTGAAAACAGGAAACTTTGCATAATAAAGTCTTATTGGCCAGTATTCAAGGAGGGCAGGTGATGGTCACCAAAATTTTGGCTGCAAGATTAAAAGTGCATCAATCTCATAAAAAGTTGATGCCCAATGTGGTCTCAAACTATGAGTGAGAATCCGAGAATTGCTGATAGTCAAATTAGCTTTGGAGGAATGGCCTCTGTTCTAATACGTCTGAATCATGGTCTTTTGTCCTGATGTTCTTTTTACAGTTTGAACCATAGGTTGTAAAAACCGGCAGGTGGTCACTAATGTCGTTTATTAACAAACCACTTACAGTATTATTATCTATGACATTTGTAATTATGTTGTCAATTAATGTTGCAGAATGCGTAGTAATATGACTGGGGCTGGTGATTTTAAAGGAATTCATCAACACCATGTACAGTTTTAGCTTATATCCTGTCATTTTATGTTTGTTTGGATTAAGAAGGTCAATCCTGAAATCCCCACAAATAAACATAATTTTTTTTGAAAGTCTTTGTAAATATTTCTTCAATCCACTTGTTAAATGAGTTGATATTAGACCCTGGTTATCTATATATGCAGCTCACAATAACATTTTTCTTCTTTCCCATTATAAATACACATTGTATACAAATTGTAACACATTCAAGAAGATTGCTTACCACTGTTGGCAATTTTTCCACTACCTTGTAATTGAGATTAAGCCATGCCACCTCCACTCTTGTTTTCACTGTTTATACAAATCATGTCATAACCTTCAATTTTAAAATCCATGCCTTTTTCATTGTTAATCCAAGTTTCTGAAATTGCTATCATGCTGAAAGGCTGTGAAAATTGTCCAAGGAAATATTTGATGTTGTGGAAGTGAGCATATAGGCCTCTGCTATTAAAGTGGATTATTGATCATTTGGTTTCTGGTTTTATAGATAAGTATAGTTGGGTATCATCTGCATATCAATGGAAACTGATCGAATGTTGTCTAATTAAGTTGCCTAGGAACAGAGTTGGGGAGTAACAGATTACATGTAACGGCGTTACGTATTTAAAATACAAAATAAGAGTAACTGTATTCCATTATAGTTACAATTGAAATTGGTGTATTTTGAATACAGTTACTTTCTTTAAAAACGGATTACTTGTAGGGATTACTT
>JAPZDV010000538.1:0-10875 GCA_029814665.1 Acanthurus lineatus
TCAATAAAGCTCGCCTTTTGTTAGAACTCTGGAGTTTGTCTGCATTTTGGGTCCAGCCTTTGCCCCCCAGCGTGACACAAGCCAGTTAGTCTCCAGGTTTGCACATTAAAATACACACTTTTCTCCTGTAAAACATTGTCTAAGTTACCAGTGAAGACAGTAGATGTGAACATGGATGTCCTCTTCAAAGGAGACCAAATATGGTAAATAAGCAACAATTTTCTCTCAGCTTCTGCTCCTGTGGTCTCTGTGTTGCTGGCTGTTTGCAGATGGGCGGGGCCACCAGGCTAAGCTCCTTCCATACAGAGAGTACTGAGAGCTCTTTTCTCCAGTTGCTTTACAGGAGTGGACCAAACAGAAGCTTCCTGGGTTGTCCAATTCTGTCTTTTCTCCTCATACCACACACAGAGATGCACGTCTCTTCACCTCATCCATGTATATCTCAAATCTTGTGTGATTAGCTCATTATTTGCTCTGTCACCATGAGTGCTCTGCAGCCTGCCAGTGAGCAGTGTCTCCTGTTATCTTCCGTGCTGATATGCTGCTAATAAGCTTGTTGTGGCACTTCCTTTCTGCCTTTATGGCCTTTATCTCTCCTCAAACACTTCCAGGTTTCTCACTTTTTTTCATTGGATCATTTATTGAAGCTTTGATGTGTAATTTCAAAGTTGGCATTCTGTTTAATTAGATATATAGATTCTTTCTGTATAATTTAAAAGATATGTCTAAGAAATGTTTTCGAGCATCAGTACGTATGTTTCAACTAAATCGGCTAATGGCAAATATTTTGTGTCAAGATCTACGATTGAATGAGACTATTTTCACATGGTATGTTACTTTATCATGCTAATGCATGGAGCTCAAGCAAGGGAGCTGAGGTCTCCAAACTTCTCCAAATCTGTATCGAAGTAGCTCATATTTTTGTCGAACAAACAAGATAGAAAAATTCTTGCCGAACATGCAGCACATTCACATCAACAACAATATGTCATTAATGCATACGGACACCATAAAGAACATCATGGTAATGAATGCATTTTGCTTACACCTTATAATTCTGACTGATTTTTCACATTTTGTGGCAGTGACCATGATGGGTTATAGACATGCATTAGGTCTCCAGTTGGTAGGTTTGGTCTTAAGGTTTTTTTCTGCACAGCTGTAACAATACTAGAAACAACATGATTGCAACAGAACAAGACAAAAATGAAACTCTGGTCTGGTGCAGTCTGCAACTTCACCACTAGATGCCATTAAATCCTACACACTTGACCTCGAACTGCAGGAAAAATTCAAACTACATAATTCCTGTAAATTTCAATATATAAATTTAAAAGTCATTTTAAAATGAACATCTTTCCTTTATGTAAGTACTATCTTTCCCTTTAATACATTTATTATCTTTTTATTGGTTATTATAGTTTTGATGATTGTCAGATTCTTGTGTTTTTCGATGCACTTGTGTACCTGGTTCTAATAGGTTTGAGAATCAAGGTCTCTCCATGCTGCCCTTTAATTTATACTGTGGATGCACTACCTGTAAGAATATACATCAGTGTAATGGGATAACAGGTGATTATGATTAGACAGTGGAGTGGTACAGTTTTTTTAATCTAAACTCTTTTTTATTTTCCTTGACAAAGTGTATGTGGATTGTTTGCACTGCACTACAGTATTGCAAAATAAATATGATGTGATTTAATTTAACAGTGAGCTTTGTAATTGTTTGAAAACAGCAAGAAGTCAGTTTAAAACCACATCCTCCAATGCAGGCAAGTGACCATATTTCTTTTAAACATGTCAAAATGAAACAAAATTATTAAAATTCTATTATGAATTAACTACTTATTAATTATCACAATTGTCAGAAAATCAGAAACATGTTGTTTTACCAACCTATAAATTGACGACTGAAGTTGATCTCACATTCCACCAACCATTCAGCAATTAAAAAAATATACATTTATTATGTCATGTAACATCAAAACACAGCTTGTACTCAGATCTTTAATCGGGCTAAAAATAGATATATTACGGGATTTAGTAACAGACTAAGGCTCAGTCTGCTTGAACAGTCAAATAGACAATCACTTTCAAATTATCCCGTTAAAAGTAAAAACTAATCTCTTAAATAACTGGACAAAAGTGATCTTGCTAAATTGGAGAGAAATAAAGTCTTAATAGAACAATGTCTGTTAAAAGCTAAATCTTTTAACAGACCATTCAAATATGGATCAGCGAACTGCCACAATGAAAAACAGGATTAAGCAACACCACTGAATAGGGTTCCCGTTAATAATTTTTCCAAGGGAAGGCTGAAACCATGACTACTATCTGCAGCAGGATGTGCACAGTTCTCTAGCAGGTAAGATAGTCCATGTCAAGCACACTCAACCACACCTCAGCATCTACACACCATACAAAACCATTCAACTTCCAAACTCCTGCTCTTTTGTTTGATTAAAATCTGTCTGGTATGTTTTGGCAGTGGTGTATTTTAGGACAAGCCTACATCCCACACCATTGTCATTATCAATATTTGCATAATTCCTTATTTATTCTTTTTCTTTTCTGTTAATTTTCATCTTGTCTTTCATCCTTTTTTCTGTCTTTGTTATTATTGCTGCTGTTTCTGTTGTTTTAGGTGATATTAGCATTACTGTATCTTGTGTCATAATGGTAGCTTGAAGGAGGAGGATTATATGTAGATCCCTCAGATGCAAGGCTAGCAGAACAAACGCATTTATAAAGAAAATGTGCCTAACACCTGCACACTTACTCCTTACTACCAAATTGTTGTATCATTAATGAAAATGTTTCAATCCCATCTTTGTAAGGTCAGAATCTGTCCTGTGTTGTTTGCAGAAGATAATATCCTAGGGATAATCTATTTGTAAGAGTTAATCTCTTGCAGTAACAAGATCAGAAATATAATCTTTCAGGACTTTTTTTATGATGTGCTGAAAAAATCTGGACTCTGTTGGACGTATTTACCATTATACATTTGAATAGACTTAGGATGGATAAAGTGGAGATATAATTCTACACTCTTAAACTTTGTTGATAACCCCTGGTTATTGTTCCAGTGGGGAGTGGATTAAAAAGTATTTATATATATGGTCAGTAACTATGCATTTTTTACCAAAAAATACAAGACTTTTTATTTATTTTAACATTATCATAATTTTTTAGATATTTTTAAAGAACTGAATTACTAATCTAAGCTGATCAACAGCTTTCACTGAATGCCCATATGTTGCTACAGTTAAAAGAGGAATATTCATATACTGTAAATTATCTGTAACGTCAGAATCTCTGTCATAAAAATACAGTTGACCACAATACAGTTTTTTTACTGCAGCACACAGATCTCCTCTGTAAGTCGCATGTGTTTAGTCTTCTCAAAGAAAAAAAAATTAAAAATTATATCCCACATAATACATTATTTGATTTTATTTATATAATTATTTTATTTTATTGTTGCCCCCCCCCCCAATGCATGTAGTCAGTCACACAGTCACTAGTTTATTAAGGATTGATGTTGACACTAACAGCCTAAAAGCAGCCTGCGACACAACAAAATAACAAACAGTATATACTCGCTGAGTCACCTTCCGTCTCCATTTCTGATGCCAAATATGATCCATTGCACGTATGCATGTGTGTCCGCTGGCCCTGTGTCCAGAACATCTCATGCGCTTCTTTTCCTTCCTATTTTTCTGTGGTGCTTCACTTTTTGCCAAAGCAGCTTGTGTTTGTAAACCATGAAATTTACTTGTTTATGTGTATAAAGGCCTGTATTTATTGGAAATTGACTTCAAATAAATTTTAATGATATACTTTGTCCACACACATACTGGGCGAAATTACTGTTTTTTGTTTGTAGTTAGCAAGAAAAAGAAGAAAAAAAAGTGAGGTAGGGAAATTGGACCTCCTTTCAGGGCTGGCCTGCTTTCCGTAATCACTGATATTGTATTTCAATATAATGTTTTCATTTACATATTCTTGTGTTTTGTTTTATTAGTATCACCTAAAAAATTTGGGCCAGACTTAAATTACACAAACAATCTATGCAACAAAACTATCTGTAAATGGCTCCTCCTGCCTGTGCACATTCTTATTTGATTTGTAGAGATTAGACCACTGCATATATGTACAAAGCTACTAGTTAATATCAACTGGTCTCACAAATGGAAAACGCAGACAAAGGTTACTTAGTGCACATTGTGTAAAACCCAAACTGGTTACACATTAAAGCAAGATATCACTACTGTCATGGCTTATATTTGCATCATTCCCAAGGGATCTGTGGAGAGCCCATTCAGGACAATATTGGCCACTGTGCATTCATGATCACATTGTTGCATCTAATCAATTTGAATGTGTGTGGAAGGACTATAAATTTAACAGCTTTTCTTTTTATATTTATTTTTTGCTGCCTTATTTGTGTCAGGGTCCCTCCAAAATCTTTTTAAAAGAGCCATCAGAAGACTGAAAGAGTATCATATCTGGGATAAATCTCTTTCCTATTACTTTATCTGAGACGGTCAATTAGCTGCAGACCAACTGCTGCTCCAAACACTTGGGAACTACTTTGTTTAAAGGCATCATATCTGTTGCTTACAGTATGAATGTGTTATTCTTGAATGTCATAGCCACTAGATAAATCATCATTTAGACAGTGGTGGAACGTTACTGGGAACATCTACACAGGTGCTGTGTAAGAGTAAAATCTTGACATACTACTCAATGCAACTGAAAACTTTAACTTCACCACAGGTCAAATGATAAAAACAGAATATATAATACTCTATAATAACAATTTAAAAAACTGGTTCCTGCATACTGAGTACTTTTACTTAAAAAAACATTTTACTGTAATGCTTCTGCACTTTTACTTAAATACCAGGAAGTCTTTTTAAAACAATGTCTTTTCTACTTTTATTCACATAAATGATTTGTGTACTTCTCACACCACGGCCTTTAGAAAAACAAAAAGTATTCATTTTTTATTCAAAATTGTATTAATACATGTTATTGAGTTAAATGTAGCCACAGTGAGTTTCATGCTCAAGTAGAGTATAAAGCTTAGTGCCTTATTTAGTGCATTTTACCCATTTGTTTCAAGTGTCTTTAATGTGGTTCTGCACTAATACAAAATGGCAGCTGGTAATAATACGGTTGTTCTCTAAGAATAATCACTTATGTCAGCAATATTAATAGGTTTAACGTTTGTTTTTACACACTTTCACAAGACCAGTTTCACTGACAATTATTCATTTACTGCAATACAACTCCAATACATTTAAATTTATCACATTTATAAATATGAATTCAGATTGGCTTCCAGGTTTACAGGTAAGATATCTGATCAGTGTAGACACAGAGTTTGTCTGAGTCTGGTGCTTCCAATAACCATTTAGCTACCCAGAGATACATTTGTAGATGTACCAAAAAATAAAAATCCACCTTTTTATGTCTCTCCTCATTTCACCATCTCTACAGACCTTTTCAACAGTCATGCCCTCCTCAGTGTCAGTAATAAAATTGCACTTGCTTAATCCAATTACTGCCTATTGACCCTGGACCTACTAGTAGAATATATGATTTCTCTTCAGTTTTGTCCGGCCATTCACACATTTGACATGCCATGCCTCAGAAATGTTATTAATGTCTGGACTTAAACTTCTCCAAGTCTCAAACTAGGGGTTTAAAGTGAGGAACATGATATGTATAGCAAAATCACAGTGTGACATTTACATGGAACATTTTAATTTTTCCAACATCTGAGGTTTACAGTTGCTAATTATCCAAAGATATGTAAGAAGTACACACTTGAAGACAAAGATAACAACTCTCAATTTCACCACTTTACTGTGGCACAGAGAAATGTACTGTATTGCATCTCTAAACACAACGACACCTGCTGGACTGAATGACGATTTTAGCTATAAATGTTTCCTCTAAACCAGTAACAAAAAATATAGAAATCCAAAACACAGTATATAAAACCTAAACCTCAGTTTTCTAATATTCATTTTAATAGAAATGTAGAAATTCACCTAATCCTTGGTTTAGTTGTTGTCATATTGAGAAAATATTAAATGGAAAAATGGGAAGTTATCATGTAACTTCTTAAGCCAATCACCTGCCAGTTCCTGTATATAAATTACATGACCTCCGTTTTCTCCATGCTCTGATGAAGGTCACTAGGCCAAACTGTTAGCATGTTCGCTGACATGACCACAAGAAATTGGTGAAACTGAGAGTTGACAACTTTGTATTCAAGTTTAGTGTGTGTGCTACCTCCATATCTTTGGATATTGAGCAATTGTAGTAAAAAAAAGTTTTTGATTCAGCATTACAAGATAATACATTAGACAGGCGCATCCTTCCTATAGATAAAATACCTGAGGTTTACACCCAGGTCCCTTTTCATTGTGCTAGTTTGTTGTACTCTCCTAAGTATTCACATTGCAAATGCCTGACCAAAAGAACCCCTTGTAAATGTCAAACATCATAGAACCCTCTGGCTGTTAATCTGGGGCTGGCACATTTCTTTCCATAATGGACACCCCAGACTGTTCTTGTGCATCCTGTATCATAACAGCAATCTCTGTGACTATGACAATCTGTGTGACAGGCTGTCCAAATAAAAGAGTTTGTGGCAGTGGACAATTTGGCACTATCCATAGGGAGCTCTGGGGATGCTTGGGCAGCTGGATGTTTGACATGACTTGTGGCTACAACAGGAGGACACTGATATGACTGGTAAACTTTACAGCACATGTCCAAAGCTAAAGTCAACCAGTAAGGGCTCAGACAGGCCATGCAGCACCATGGATATCAGCACCTGATGTCTGCAGTTTTTAAGTCTTTTCTAAAAGGACAATGCTGCTGGGTCAGGGAGAGAATTAGAACATTTGCAACTGCAGTACCTTATACCTGCCTAATATCATGCTTAACAACATGGTTACTTTAATGTGTCCTATGTAACACGAGTGTAACAGATATAGAAAATCATTGTTTGGTTTTCAGATTTGACCTCACAAAGAAAGTAAGAAAGTTGTTGACTTTCCTTTGTGACCCCATTCTGACATGACTGGGCTTAAATGGTAAAATAATAGTGAAAAAAAAAATGTTAAGTCTGAGTCAGTGATAGCTTAATTTGAGCTTGTGCACATTCACATAAAAAGGGCGTGTCTGACAATGCAGAAAATAAAAAGGGATGTCAAGTTACTCTCAACTGGTAGACTATTCTGTGAAAGTACTAGTAAACATATTTAAACAGATGCTGTTAATGGATGTATGAAGATGCTGTTCATACATCTTTATAAAGATACTGTTATTTTTCTTGGCAGGACTATCTCCAAAAACAGAGTAACTGGTAAGGTAACTGAAACTAGATTTGTTTAAAGGTGATGTTACAAACCCAGCTCATAATGGGGAAGTAACACAAGACACAATTAGGGGAGGGGATTGTGCATAAGCGATGAATTTATTATAAAAGACATGTGGATATTAATTACATAACAAAAATAGGCTGCCAGGTGCTGGAAAATCAATGAAACAAATATAACAAAAAGAGGACTCCGTAAAACAAAATGGAGCTAACTACCTAGTAACTAAGTAACAATAACTCAAATATCTCTCTAAAACAAAACTTACTACACTGGGGAAAATGGTGAAAAACAGAAACACAAATGACCAGCACCCCTGAACCTAGTGAACCTAAACAAAGACAAAACCTATAATTAGTGCAGTTGACAGAAATCAGTGTTTGTATCTTACCCTTGGCCCAAATCTTGAACACACACCAAAGTCAAAACTCACACTAATAATTTACAATGTCCAAAGCCAAACTACTAATGGTGTCTGCCACCATTCACAGTGCACACCGGCCTTATATCAAAGTGGTCATGTCAGGATTGGTGGAGCCCCGCGCCGATCAGCTGCACCAATCCTCTGTCGCCGGGGAACCGTTCAGACTGGAAGGACACACCCTCCGGTGACCCGACCGCTGAAATTCAATTGGACATAGACACACACATTTACACAGACACACAGCGGGAGGGGAAGTTTAGGGCCTTACGGCTCAGGGCCATAACAGGTGAAAAAATAACTGACCATGTGCATAATATTAGGATTACCCAATTGCCCTCAGAAAAATAAATACAGCATGTGAACTAGGTATATGATATAATATGATTTTTGCCCTGTTCTCTGAAAATAACATTTTAGGATAATATTTCTAATCAATCTATATAGATCAATTTGTAAGTGATCAGCCTCCCTCCTCCCCATCGCTGCTCTGACACTTTAAATATTCATTATTCATTCTATTACTGTTCCGTAAACAGAGTGTCCTGCTAAAGAGTATTAGCATACCAGGCAACACATAAATCAATCAATCAAATAAGTGAAATATATAGAGGAATTTTACAAAGAATATCTGCAAGTAAGTGCCATAACTCACGATGAATATTACTCAGCGAGACATCACAACAAAAAGATGAAGTCTGATTCTCCCAAGGAGATTGAGTTTGTGTTAAAGGGGGAAGAAAATCTCTTCATTTCTTCAGTTAAAGCAAAATTTAAATTAGATTTCATGCAAAAGAAAGACAGGCCCAAGCCAAAAAAGAAAATTTCATAAATAAATAGACAGAAACCCAAACAAACAAGCACATCCTGAGCAGTCTTCATGATAATTGCCAACAAATCTTACATTTTATCAATTAAAACAATGAAAAAGAAAAAAAGAGCCCCCCCCACACACACACACACACACATATCCTACTCTACAGATCTTTGAGCCATATGAATTGTTTTTAACTCATCAATCCAATTTTCTTTCTGTTGTCCGTCTCTGTGCTCTAGGCCAGTGAATATTGCTCTCCAGGCCTCTGTACTTAAGATGTTGCCTGCTGTGTTGATTGAAAAGCCCGTATAAGACTGTGATGCTGTGATGCTCTGCTGTCTGTAATGTGGTAACAGTGTTGCTATTCTTTCCCTCAGTGGCTTCTTTGTTTCACCCACATAAAACTTATAACAATGACACTCAAGTAAGAACACTTCATTGAAAGTGTTTGGTTTAAGCTTTTACCAGACAGGGGCCCCTCGACCTGAATGCACATTTAACACATGTTGATTTTATTTCAGTGGTCGGTTATCCACCTTAATCTTTACCTGTTTGTAAGCTGTGTGCACCAAAATATTTTCAAATCAAAAATATTGAATTTATTAAATAAGAAAAAAATATTATAGTGATACAGTTTACTTATTTTAAATGATAGCCTGGTTGTGACAGAAGAGCACAATTTTGTGTTGAACAATATACATTTTTTCACCCAAAAAATGCAGGTTCTCTTTTCCAGAGTTTTGCATGGAACATTTTACATATATTAATTGTATTTGAGCAAAATAAGTCAGCTTCACTTACTCATTCCCTGGTGGGGTTTGGGTGGTTGCCACACATTGATTATGCTGTCACAGCAGAGGAAAGAGAAACCAATGACCCTCACACGTCTCAGAGCACATGCATCTCAAGAGCCATTTGCATCTATTGGGTCCACAGCTTTATGGCTGTTCTAACACCTGTAGAGAGCAGTCCAGATGGAGTAGAGCAGATTTTCAAGGAACAGAAATGGACTGGTACACTATGACCTCACAGCAGTGTGAAACTCTGAGGTCAATTTTAACTGTAAGGCTGTAACACACACAAACCTCACATCCAAACTATAGATGATGTTCCGTATTGATGGTGAAAAAAGACCCACAATTGAACACCAAGACTGGGGCAAAGGGTAAATGGATTAATAAATATGTTAAGGGAGGAGAGAGAATGGTGAGGAAGCTGTAGTTCAGAGGAATGCTGGAGCAGGAGCATTGCTGTAGGGTGTGGCACAAAGTTGGAGGGGAGGAGGATGAGGCTCAGGTGAGGAGTAGATAATAGAGAGTTGGAGCTTTCGGCACAGGGCTGGAGAGAAATAAGGCTGGGCAGCGAAGTGGCTGTGGGGCAGGAGCTTGTAGGTGGTATCTGGCTCTGCAGGCAAATGAAGAGAAACAAAAGGAAGCACATGACAAAGATAAAAAGAACACAATGGTAAAATCACATTATCAATTTTCACTTGAGAGTAGAAACCAAAATTACCACATGAAGAGCAAAAACAATCTGGCAACAAGTGTGGAGAAGACCAGAGTTCTTGCACTGTGCCTGATGATGATGAGCTGCAGATGTGCCAGGTCAGGAGCTCCACACACCAGGAAGCCACGCCCAGCCTCTGCCAGAAAAACGCAAAGCAAGCAAAGCCTGCACACTCCAGTCTCAGAACATACACTAAAATCTCACAAAGACCACACAAGAGTGCATAAACACAAAGAAAAGCAGAGGCTACCATACAAGGTGCCAAAATGTAATCCTTTTTCCTCAAATGTATTTGAAAAAGAAATTGAAGGTATATACAAAATGACACATACTTTTACAATCCAAATTGGATTAGCTGACCGATTAAACAGAATCACAGAGAAGGGTGGTTCAGACTCAGCTGGGTGGCAAAATAACGAAAGACAAATGTATGGACAGTTACAGTGTAGGCTTTTGTTAAAAGACATTCTTGAAAGCTGCACACAGACTCCTTGCTCCAAGCTCGTCTGGTAGTCTATGCTCTCCTCATTCCAAATACACACTGACCAAACATGGAAACATCAACCAAAATTCAGGCCAAACAATCTGCAGTGACAGACTCAGCTTGTGATGTATAATGTCTGTCTTTACCTCAGGAACTGTACACTGCAAAATTTTTTCGCCGTGAATTCACAATAAATAATTGGATAAGTTTTGCATGACTTTCACAGTAAGGATTACAGCAATATACT
>JAPZDV010000540.1:0-10856 GCA_029814665.1 Acanthurus lineatus
TATATATATATATATTAAGGTATCTGTTCCAGCAAAGTAGAAAGGAAATCGCTTTTACCAACCTTATAATAATATCCTAATTATTGAGAATTATTTTCAGAATACTCATTGTGTTAATATAAGGGCTGTCAATCAATTAAAGTATTTAATCCTAATTAATGGTATGATTGTTCTTAATTAACTTGATTAATTGCAGATAAATTATGCATATTTTATCCGTTCTAAATGTGCCTTAAGGGGATATGTTCAGGTTTTTAATACTCTAGTCAACTTGGGAGTGGACAAATATGCTTGCTTTATACAAACGTATCAGGGTTTTCCCTAAGCGCCTACCAGCAGCCAAACAGCCAGACATTACCGCCAACTGGCTACTCTTTTCCTCTAGACATCCTGTGTCTGTCAGAGAAACACTGATTTTTATCATAAAAGTACATAATTGTGTTTTTACCGTTATGATCAGTACCTTTTATTTTTGGGAGGTAATGATCTCTGCAGATATATTTTCTCCCAGCTCATACTGAATTTTGATTCATGGTCAATAAAGCTAGCCCACCAAAACAAATTCCCTGACTTAACATGTCCCAATATTTCCATCAACTGTATGAGACCTGAACAAAACATCAGCATTTAAGAAAAAATAAAAGTTTTAATTGGGTTGGGTTGCAGAGATGGAATCCTTGTCTGTTACTGCTGTTGCACAGCAATGGAGTAAACCTTAATGCAAGAGTACATCTAACCTATATAAGAAGTGAACTGAAAGAAAATCTCTGGCTTGAGGAACTAGACAAAGGGTATGGGCACTGCAGAGGAGACAGAAGACAAGCAAAAGCAAGCAAAAACAGAAACAAAAGAAAGCAACTACAGAAAAATAAAAAGACAGAAAAAGAGGGAGGGAAGAAAAAGATCTTTAAGATCATCTCAGAGGAGAATGGTATTTCTAAAATAACCAAACAGCACTAAATGCTTTTATATGCATTAATTTTGTCCCAAACAGGATTTGTAAGATATCAAAACATATGGAAAATAAAATGTACACAGTGTGCATACATAAGGAGTAAGAAGTGAGGGAAGACAATGTGACCCAGAAAGTAGCATGGCTTAGATGGAAAGACTCCAAACTCCACCACATTCTAACACACACCCAGAACTGTCCTACATTTCCATTTCATCCAGACCAGACACTTTAGTATCTATTTACAAGAACAATTCACAGCACAATAAGATAAGCAATATGCCACGCAACACTGCATGATTGCGAGGTTGCACTCAACACTTGACCTGTATTGAATTCCTTTCCACCTCAACTGTTAAACAACACGCCGAGTGCCAGAGGTTGTTTTGACTCTCTTCATGCTAATCATTTTGAAAGACAGGGTCGTAAGTTATCAGTCTTCACTTGTACATTTCCAATGTGGGTACTCTACTGAGGTTCTCAAACAGGTGACAAACACAAAAATCTTTGAACAATAAAAATTTTGATGATATATTAAATGCATGGCAAATACAAAGAAAGTGTGCGGACACCTTGATTTTTTTTTTAACCCCAAAAACCCAACAAAAGTCAAGCATTTCAACAACAGCCGCCTCCCTTTACATACACACTTATGATTCTGTAAATATTAGTAGCCACTATTTTAAATGCATAGTCATAGCACAATTTGGAATCTAAGCTTTTTATGATCATATTGATGTGAACCCTTTAAATACACAATCAAAACAGCAGGTTCAATAATTACCTTTGTTTATATCCGGAGTGAACACAAAAAGATAATTTTTACCCAGCCTTCCAGTACTCCACAAATAGATAACATTTAAACAGAAGTGGTCCAATTTTACTGGCAAATAACCAGACTATCAAATCAAGTGAAAATAGTCCAAAAACACCAAGATATCCATGAACAGCCATGGACTGTTCACGTAACTGCAGCTGTTGCAATTCAATGTCTCTTTCTTTTCCCTCTCATCCTTACATGTAAACATTGTCAGCATGTGCTCAGATGGCCACTAAATTTCTAGGTTTAAAATCACATTTTAATTCACCCATTAGAAGTTTTCCTGTTCTCTCCCAGCCAGTAATAGCCAATGAGAGTCTGCATTTAAAGGAAGGGCCCTCCCCTCTTCCCTTGTGGAAAGAACAAACCAGTTGTAGTCAAATGTGCAGATGACTAGCACTTCATATAACCGTTTTTTTTTAAGTCACAGGGGCAAAAAATTTAATATAGCAAATGGCCACTACCAAATGTAGATGGCCTAAAATATTGATGGCTTGATTGTAAATATGCAAGGCCTTGATATAGAATGAAAAAGTATAAATGTTGATCATTATCTAGATATGGTAAACTGCATTTTTTGAAAACTAGACACATAGATGGTAAAGTTGCCCCAAACAGATTTTTTGTGTCCGATCATAACCGGAAGCAGCACTGGCTTCAAATCGCTGATATGATTTCACAGTCTATTGACATCTTCTGGGACTATTAACTGTGTTGTATAATTAATTCAGATCCTATTTTACTATTCTTAACAATACTAAATGTTTGGTAAAACACACAAGGGAAAGCTGAGCAATCATCTCCCTCCTGGCAACTGGGGATTAAAACAATAGGTTCCCATCCCTCTATCTTGTTTTTAATGAAAACTGGCTACCAATCAATTATTTGTGCTATGGCACAATCACGTTTATAACCCTCATGAAGATTAAAACCCCATCTATAGTCATTTACAGGCATCTGCTGGCAAAAAAAGAGTAAAAAAAGAAAAAAATAGAGAGTAAATCTGAATGCTGGGATATGCAGTTTTAGATTTCTACTTAAAAAATAGACTAAGACTGCTTTTAACTCCTTTTCAAATGGTATGTAACATGAGAAAGGATTGATGAAATGCCACTCTAGTCACTGGTTTACAATGACAGAAAAATCATGCATCAAAAGTCTTTTGTAAGTCCCCATTATCTACTTGGATTAGATCTCAGACCCAAGAGCTAAGGAGCAGATTAAGGGCTTTGTATATTAATGAGTTAATTGAAAAAGCTTAGTCCTCAAAAAACACTGACTTCATATTTTGCTTTTGGCAACTGTCTATACTTACAGACATAGCCACGTGTACACTGCCTCATCTTTACTTAAGATTCCAGTCACTGTAAAATTAGTCTAAATTGGATGCCTATTAACCTAAGGTAATTAAGATTGCATATTGCACAAGTTTGTTTTTTACTATTACTATTGCTATAGTTGTTGTTACAATTGTTATAACTGTTAAATATTGCTACAGAACTATTAATAATTAAGTAATATGTGTAATACTGTATGACTTTGAACAACTGTTATCTCAGTATTTACAAAAATAATCAGCATTATAATATTTGCCATAACCAAGCAGCCCAGCTGACTGCAGCAATGTTTTATTTGCAAAAAATTATTCTCTTCCAGCTGTCTCTGCTGAGCAGACAATCTCTGATGCCCCTGCATCCACTTCTCTTATTTATTGTCCTTTGTTTTTCTTTCTTGTATTTTCTATGCAAGTTAGCCCAGACGCAATTCGAACCAAGTCATTTTTTATCTGACAACACATTGTTTAAAAAACAGACTAAGTTGTATGGGATCCCTCCTAATGAAAGGTCTTTTAATATGTGTCTCCCTGTCGTTGATTAGTCATAGCTTCAAACCAAAATGATTTCAAGTTTTCCCACACAAGACAGAAAGTTGTGTAGCATGAACATTAAAGCAATACAATATCATACAAGACTGAAAGAACTATTGTGTGACTAAGGCTTAATTTGCTTTCATATTCAGTGTAATGGGGTTTTTAACTGAGCAAAAACCAGAGAATATTTGAGTAAAACACATCAGTGTCATTCTTTTGTTTTTCTTATTCTCCATTAAGGTTTCTGTGAGTGATGTAGTTTGTAGCCATAGTGACTTTTATTCGTAGTGAGCACTGCACAGGACTCTGTTTAAAAATACCTCTTTAAATGCTACAATATTTGTCAGCAAATGGTCATATGATACTTGAGGCAATTTGGCCATGCGATTTATTATAATTTTGGCATGCAGTTAACACATCAGACAATTGTTTTAATGAAAGATCAACTTGTTGCAGTTGCTCATCACCAACAAAAAAATGGTAGAAAGAAAGAGAGAGATTGAGAGATTGAGAGACAGAGAAAGTGAGTGTTGCTTAAATAACATTTAAACATCAATATCACAACATTAGGTTTCCAGCCCTGATAGATAACATGACTGTCACTTTGTTGATTTAGATGGAGTAAATGAGGTCTCCTTTTTCCACTGCACTGCTGCTCCACTACCTGACAATTCACATGTGGTGAGCATAGAAATG
This sequence comes from Acanthurus lineatus, assembly GCA_029814665.1. NCBI lineage: Eukaryota > Metazoa > Chordata > Actinopteri > Acanthuriformes > Acanthuridae > Acanthurus > Acanthurus lineatus. The sequence goes on from JAPZDV010000540.1 coordinate 4,339, forward strand.
TTATTCATTTGTACGTTGCCTGCAGACAAACAAGTGCAGAGCATTTGGGTATTTTTCTGTATACTGCTGGACAGTGATATAGGATGATAAACAACAGACACCACAACTGACAATGTCATTAGACTATATAAAGGTTGGGTGGAGTAGCTATTTAACCAAGGCTTCATCTGTGGGCTATGATGGCTGTGTTTGAAAATTTAAGGTATAAATGAAAGATGGCACTGATCAATTTAAGTAGGGCTGCATCAATAAAATCATCAATAATTTGCACTGAATTAATTTCCTGACAGTTTAAGAAATCATACTTGTTTGCTCCCATGCTTAGAGTAAGATGAGAGGGTGGGCTGTATGAAAAAAAAACATTTTGTCAGATCAGTTCAGAGATCAGACCAGTACGCTAATCTAAGTACATAAGAGAGAAAAAAGAGCATGATTAATTACAAATATACATATATAAAATCAATTTATATAAGATTCTTAATTCTGTTTTCTAAAAAGAAGAAAACTGATTCACACAAGGATAAAATGAATTTTCTAGATGTTACTTAATTATGTGATTAAACAAAATGGCCAAACTAAACTATGAGGGCACTATAACACCAAGACAATCAACAGTTATCTTGTAGTTTACAATATTTAATCTCCTATGAGGCAGTGTTGCTATAAATTTGGATTTGATAATTATACAATTACCTTTGTAAGACAAATGTAAAGTAGCCTATACTTGGAACTATGTGTGACTTTATGTTTGTGATACTTTGTGTGAGCAGTAATCTGGGGAAGTTTTTTGTAAGTATCATCAATGCCACATGCTGGCCTCAACTAGTGTATACAATGTTCTGAATAAAGGGCAAATTGGCTTTTCACTAAACCACAGCATTACTGATCACATTTACACTCCACACTCTTTATGTATACGAAAAAAAGTTTTTTTTAGATACTTTATTTTTTAAAAAGGCTTAGAAAGGCTGAGTAGATTTGGTAAGATAGTTTATATCGCAAAATTCACCAAATCATTAAAGGGGTTAAAATTAAAGACATTAATCTCAAGGTATTTGGTAAATAACTGTTGAATCAAAATTGGCAACAAAACTAAAGATCTATAAACTCAAGGAGGAACCATCTTTTATCGAAATAGCTTTTCTCTAACCCTATCTAACATCTATAATACAATATAAAGTGCAGTGTTCAGGTGCAGGTCCCGCATGGCCTGGCAATTAGGATTCCTGGTTTTCATCCTGGCAGCCACAGGTCAAATGGGAACATTTCAGGTCTCTCTCATTCTTTTTTATATTTTCATAGAAACCCTGTACATACAGTGCACACTACTAAATTGACATCTTTACAGGAACTGTACTCAAACTGTTGATAGAATATTACAAATAGCACTGTTAATGACCTAGCAGTACTGTTGGAGCAACCAGGCCCCGTGCTCAACTGTTAACAATAAGGAAGCAAAATTCCTGCTCTATGCAGATAACCTGGTGTTGCCATAAGCAGCACAACAAGAAATACAGCAGCACCTGTTTTTTAACTGTTCACATACCTTATTCTTCTTGTTAATTAAATCACTGAAAAAATACTAGGTTCCTCTTTGTTTCAATTAACATTCAACATTAGAGATGTTTTAATCCATTTACATATATTTATGGCATTACTGCATTACTAAAATGTTTTTCATCCCAAATAACAAGACACAAGTATTTCATAGCAATAAACTTGAGAAACAGAAGTATGTTCTCTATTCCAGCCTGCCCATTATGAGCTCCTGAAGTACTGATGAATGAGGAACGGTCCCATTTCTCAACTTGTTCTTTTCTGAAATCACACAATCAAGTAGAGGACATGCACAATGAAAACTTCGAGTCTGGGTGTAGCTGTGGGGCTTTTCCATTGTCAGATTCTGCTGTGCTGAGTCAAACAATGCAGCACTGATTTGTTTCGATTAGCAGTTTGAACACACAGAGTTGAGCCAAGCTGCACATCTCCAGAGTAAGGCCAAAGTGTTCTGAATTTTCCTTGGGTCAGGTAACATTTCAGCAGCTAACCCATTACCACCCCACTTCAACAAGCATATGTTCCAAGACTCTGTTTGTGCAACAGACAAGAGAAGGAGGCTTTAAAAGTCACTAAATGTTCAGCTCTTAGTACTCCTATAGCTTTTAACAAAATCTGTGGTTTAAAGACTAGCTTTTCTTGTGAGTCCCTGCTTGTATTTTGGATATCTACTTGATTTGACCTATTTGATCATGTTTTGTTTCAGCTGTATAGAAGCCATAATTTAATTTTGATCAATTCAACATTGCCAGATTTTTTTTGCTTGACAATAAAAGCTTTTATATAACAAAATAATAGGTGATTCTTGGGAAAAACTTGCAGGAAATTTACTTTATTACCAAATTAGCAGAGCTATGTAAGCAACTGATCTTTAATTAAAACAAGTCTACTTCTACTGCAGCAAGGAAGCAAAAACAGCCACTACCAGATTTTAAATAAAGAGCTCCAGTTGTATACTGCCTCTTTACTAACAGATCACTAAGAACATATAAACAGCTTCTGTTACCCGCAGTGCTGTGTGATGGAAAAAACATCTGTAGTCCAAAACGACAGCAATACTTCCTACCAAAAAATGATTACGAAGCTGTCTAGAAGCTGTTGTCAAAAAGCACTTGTTTGTCGCTTGGCTTTTTTACTCTTTGATATCACTTTAAGAAATGGGTTCCATGTGACAGAAACAATCCATGCTCTGAAATCTAAGGTCTTTCTTATAGGTGAGGGCAATGCTTGCTTTCTTGCTTGGCAAAGACAGCTGTATGCCTGATAGTCATAAGTCTCCTTTTACTGTAATCTAACACACTCTTATCTGACTATTCCACTGGCAAGAAGAGACTACAGAAACAACACAACCCTTATAAATATTATGCTGATGCTTAGGTATTAATTTTCTAAAGCAAAAAGTTTAATATTATTAGTTATTAGTTATTTGTTGTATTAAACATAGTCACATAAAAACATTAATAGGCAAATGCCAAATATTAGAGCCAATCTGACAGAAGGCATAGAGCACGAAATGACGCAAGAGGGCTTTAACAGGCTCACGTAAAAACCATGACATAATCAAGCCTCTCAGCAACACATCTTTTACAATAAAACAGTCAATGCAACAAAAACCTACAACAACCCTGCTGCACACTCGACTCAGACACTGCAGCTTATCCTTTGAAACTGCAGATTATCAGTGTTTAACATAGAGTGAACGCTAAGCCAATCATTTTCAGGATTGGATGGTGCCTGTGTGCAGGACCTGCCAATCAGAAACTGCTTTTAAACATATGTAGATCATGACACACACATATATGCTACTGCCTCTTACTTGTACTGCAGGTAATTTGCAAAATTGTTGGGTACCAAACGGGAGTACATCAAAACAAAATACACACATTATGAGTGAACACAGCATAAGCAGGAAACACCAACCCCTTCATCTCAATGATCTCTTATCATCTAATAACACTGATATGTGTGTACACAAGAAAAGCTTTTAGTATTTACACAGGTAGTAGCTCCATACATTAAGTTGGAGATGAGTAAAAGATGCCGATTGCTGAGGTGCTAGCCACTGTGAGAGCGCTGCAGCTGCTACTGCCTCTGTAAAAACAAAAATAGTGGATCTGGTGTTGTTGAACTTTCTCTATAAATACACACACCAGTTACCCAGCTGGCTAAAAACAAACGTCAAGGGGTCAGGAGGTTCTAAATTCTAAATATATATTTTTGTGTGAGATGAATATGGTGAGCAAGAAACATGAACTATGAAACCTTTTTTTTGTTTTTTTACTTACATAAAAAACACAAAAAAGGTTGTAAGAAGTAGTTCTGGGAAATTACAACTTAAGACTTGAATGCAACATGGAGATGAAAAAATACAGCATTAACTGCAGTGAGATATCTGAAAAAACATCTGCAGGATATTTCTTGGCTGGTGGAAAAAAAACAAAAAAGGAAAACTCTGTGATAAGGGTCATGTTTTAAGGCATAAACGCCAACTTACAGCTGTAAAATAACTTGGAAAAAAAAACCTTTAAAAGATAGTACAGGAAAAGAATTTTGGCACAAGAGGGGCTAGTAAAAATGCATTTACTCTCTGGGGGAAGAGAGACAGATTCAATATAGAGCATTGGAAGCCTAGATTCCCCCACTAGATGTAGGAGAAAGCACTTAAATCTCAGTGAAAGTGGAATGGTGCTGAGCCACTTGTAAAACTTCTACTGTTAGGAGCATTATTTTTAAACTTTTAATAGGGCTTAGCATCTTTTGAAAAGAACTAGGAAGAACTTTAAAACTCTTAACATGGAAACAATCAAGGGCCAAAGTTTTTTCAAATTTTTTTTTTAAATAATTTGAATGAAATTCTTTATGACAAAGTAACCTACCTATCTAGACAAAACATAACATTTATTCCACCTTTTGTATTTTACAATTCAGGAAAAAGAGTCACTCATCGCTGGCCATCAGACCTTGTTGTGATATCTCTCCCAAATGTCTCTTTTCTCCCCTAAGCAGTCATTTGAGATTATATATTGCTATTTGGATAGTTACTTGGATAATCTTTTCTTTTTCCTTTCACTATGCAAGGCTGTAGCAATGCATGTCAACACTGAGACACACCAAGCGCAATTCTGAATATTGAACAAAAGAGAACATAACTCTGATATGATGATGTGACAACATGACAAGAGTTCATAATGTCAGCTTTAAGTAAAAGATCTTGTCAACAATTTTGTGTCAGTAAAACAAACATCTACACTTTAGGTGAACACATAAACTTCATTACAGCTTGGATATAACATCAAACAACCAAACAGAATGCACTGATGCTTCAACCTAGAGGACGCCCAGTGAAATAAGAGTGACACAAAGGTGATTTCTGCCAAAAAAAAAAAAAAAAAACTAACTGCTGTAATTTCAGTATCTAGGTTAAAGTGTCCTTGTGGAATCTTTCTGGCATTTGTTGTAATTTGGTTCAACCAAAACCCTGAAAATGACAACTGCTATATAACCAACATACATTGGTTATTGCATACGATATGAGCAACATTGGGACAGATAAAATTTCATAGAACTTCAAAGAATAGATAAATTTCGAATCATTTTGCATCACATGAAACACAAGGAGCAGAGTTTCAGGTGCTAAAGTTTTGCTATGTCTGGCAGCCATGGCAAAACATTACTAAACATTGCCTGTTGGACCCAATTCACACTGAGAAGAGGGAGGGGGAGATGGTGCAAAGCATAGGAGAAAGAGGTGACCCATAGCTTACAGTAATGATAGATACATTGATAGATACATTACAGATATGATGCATACAATGATAGATTCATTTCATACACTACATGTATTCATCAAAGACCTACTAATGGCTGATGAACCTGCATTTATTCCAATCTTATGGGTCACTCTGTTTGTAATCCAGTTTGCACTGCAGTTCATATTTAATTGATAGATCAGAGAATTGTAGAGTATTGTTGGGCTTAAAAGTTTTTGTACCACATATACACCTCTTTCCATACTTGCATGCTTCCTCTTTTACAAAAGATCCTTTTCTCTCCCCCTCCCTCTCTCTATTTCTCTCTCTTTTGCTATTGAACAGATAAAAAAATAAAGCAAATCCTCACTTCACATATAGCCTCTATCCTAGCAAAAAAAAAGGATAATAGTACAGTTATAAATGCACAATATGTCATTTCTTCCAGTAGAGTTCTCTAAATCAAAACAAGTAGAACATTAGACATGGTTTGAGGACATCTTGAATGTGGGGTAATGGAATATGTTTATTCATTGTTAAACAGCTCCTGTTATCCATGAAATCGATTTGATATGACTCAAGTAGAAAGGTTCACTAACAAGTGATGTAACAAAATTTTATCCATATCACAGACACAGACACATTTGCAGACTTCCTTCCTTGCTAACAGACTAGTGGTACCCTTAGCAAGCAACCAGGAGCAAAATTCAATACACCGCTACCTTGAATAAATTACAGATTTCACTGAGTTTGAAAATTGTAAAAAAAAAAAAAATTAGATGATGTAGGTAAACAACTACAAATATAAAAGTACAAGGGAATCTTCAAATTTAGATCTGGAAGGTCACTTTTTGTAGGGTTAACACAAAGTTTGAATTTTATATTCATTGATGGTTTTTAAAGTATGTGCTTTTAAGAACTGTTGAAGAAACTCTTTTTTTTACTTTGTTATGAATGTTGAGTCAAAAAGAAAGCAATGCGATTATATTATCTACACACTGAATTTTCAATTCAATTCAATTCAATTTTATTTATATAGCGCCAAAAAAAGTTGTTTCAAGACACTTTACATATAGAGCAGGTCTAGATCACACTCAATAAATTTTTATTTTAAATTTATAGGAACCCAACAATTGAAAGCAATTGGGGTAGGGGAAAGAGATAGGTAGAAAGGGGAGAGAGAGCAAAGCCAAAAGCTAAGATAAAACTATA
>JAPZDV010000541.1:0-10850 GCA_029814665.1 Acanthurus lineatus
GACTTAGTAGAACTTCTACTAAGTCCAGTTGCATAAGACTAACCTTGCTACGAATAAACATGTCTTACACACCTCTAAAACACCTTATACACTTTTAGAACAAAGGAAATGTTGATTGATTTTTTAAAAATTGCAACCCTCTAACTTAATTTTCTATCAACTGAGAGCCAATATAATGCATCCCAAACTATGTAGTGCTTGACCATAAGCTTAGATGGGACTCTCGGTCTGACCTTATTAGCACTCAGATGCAGCAGAGAATGTTATTTTTAAAGGAGGTGATATCGCTGAACATTCACTACAAAAGACTCTAAATGCCTGTGATTATGCTGCAAGCCAATTTCCCCATGGGGACAAATAAAGTTCTAACTTGAACCTCCATGTACACATGTTGCAGTAGAGTACTACCCTTAAGGTCCTGCCAAAACAGCATCCCAAATTTTCTGGAACTGTTGTTAAATGAAAACAATTTGAAACAGTCATCACCTTTGTCCAAACAACAGAAGAGATGTGTGTGTTGGTTCAACACTTACATTAAACTTGGCTGATCTTGTGGAGGTGATGTGGGCAGTGCTGCCTCCCAATTGTTCCCTAAAGCAGTCAGTGAAAGGCAGCAGAAGACCCATGGCCAAGATCCTGGAGCAGAGTCTCTCAGCCTCCTCTGGCTCCTCCTGTTGTTGTTTTAAGAAGAGCTTTTCCAAGAGTGTTCGACCTGGACAACAAGTGAGAATTTCTTAACTTTACACCATTATGCAGTCATCAGTTGCATTAACAACTTGGACTTAAAATGAGAAAGGTAAACAACAAAAAGATGATAAAAAATGAACAAAGAAATAAATAAAACAAACAAATATGCAGATATGCATAAACTAAGCAAAAATGGTTGGGTAATTAAATGATACAGTGAGGTAAATAACAAATAGTAACATAAGAGGGAACAGAGATCAAAAATACCTTATATTTAGTTTAAATTCTTTATGCTTTACAGGACATAATTAATCTGATCAACGGTTAGATAATGTTACAGATGAGTACATCAGCATGAAGCCTAGTATTCCAGTGTCCCTTTTCCTTTAGAAGACATCTCTTAGATCGCTGGGCAAGGAAACTAACCAGAGGCTGCCACACATTCATAAAACTGTTATCATTTCCTTATACCTTGGCACTGAGTCTCTCCCTCAAGATAACTCTAAAAATTTCCATGGTGGTAGTGGGTGGCTTTTCCCTTATCCAATTACACTGTATGAATTTCCAACCTTGGTTTCCTTACATTTATGACTTCATATATTATTCCAATATATTCCTATATTATTTCTTTTTTGTAATGCTTTCCAGCAATAAGTCTCACTTTTCAGCTACCTTCCTAAGAATATAAAGCAGTAGCAGATAGGTTACAGCAGTCAGGGCTTTTGATTAGATAATTTCTACTCATCCATGAAACTGGCAAATCCATCCATCTGCCAAGATCATTCCTAATGTGAAAATCATTCTATTTGATTGTCCAACATACTAAAGTTCTTTTAATGAGCCCTTTATAAATCGCTACAACCTGTTTTTCAATCCCTATGTATGTTCTGTTGTTATTTACAGACTACAAACTTTAGCTTTTCTGAGTGAGAACTCCATTTTTTAACCCTTTCAGTCTGGTAGAGCTCATCACAGCACAGAAACCATTCTTCTTCAAGTCACAAATGATTTGCTATTAGCTACAGATGCTGGATGTCCATCCACTTCAGTATTTAGACCTCAGTGCAGCATTTGGTACAGGGCCACAATATTCTCTCATACTTTCTGGAGCAATGGGTGCGCATCAGTGGCACAGCGTTGGATTGGTTCCAACAATACCTCTTATCACCACATCATCAACTGTCTGGATGATATTCATAAATGGATGGCTCAAAATTTTCTCCAGCTTTTTCTCCAGCTCAACACAAAAAAGACAGAAATTCTTCTATTCAGTATTGCCTCATCTGACACACAAGTTATTAAAATTCTAGCTCAATATTCTCACCTCATTATGTTACAGTGCAGAAATCTGGCATTCTTTCTGATAACAACCTCACTCTAAACAGCTGTTAAAAAAAATCTGTTGTTCAGCCTGCCTTTTTAAAGCTTCGAAAAAAATCAAATATTAAGCCATTTCTGTCAACCAAAAAACTGGAAACAGTCATCCACACCTTCATATTATCACACCTTGATTACTGTAGCTCTCTTTTCTCTGTCTGCAACAGTAAATCCCTCAATTTACTCCAAGTTATTCAAAATACTGCCACCAGTTTTTTTCACATACATTTTTTTTTTTTTTACTGCACATCACACCCATCCTTGGCTTTTTACATGGGCTACCTGATAGTTTTAGAATGGATTTTAAAACTTGAATTATCACCGTAAAAGCCCTGAACAGTCTGGTTTCAAGTTACCACTACATATCCTGAGATCCTCAAATGCTGCCCTTCTGAAGGTTCCCTAATCAAGCCTATCGATTTGGGGAAGTATGAGGATAAAACTACTGGTAAAATACCAGGTTAAGTTACAACATTTTGAAAGAATCTAGACAAAATATTTTTATATATATCTATATCTATATCTATATCTATATCTATATATATATATATATATAGATATAGATATAGATAGATATATATATATAAAACTACTGGTAAAATACCAGGTTCAGTTATAACGTTTTAAAAGAATCACACACACACACACACGCACACACACGTGTAAGTATATGTGCAAACTTCACAAAACTAGGAAATTCATTACTTCTGTTCATTTGTATCAGGTAAATGCAGCAAGAAGATGGTGATGATAATATGCTGAACATCTTAGTGGACATGTCTGGCCAGAAGGAGTCCCATTTCATTTTATTTTTTCCCCTGTGATTTTATGTTAGCCAGGAGCAGTCCTACATCCAAACAAGGCTAAAGGCTCTTATCCTGGCTCTTTTTCCTCTTCTCTGTTGGCAGTCCGATTAGTCTAGCTCAGTGGACAGAAGATGCTGTGATGGTAAGGGCCTAAAAAACTTGCTGCTCTTAATCCTGATGCTACACTTCCTTCAGCAATGTTGACAGATGCATTTCTTGAACAGTTTATGGATTTTCTGGCAATAAAGCAGACAACATAACAGTAAAAGGTGTAAGAGCCATTTGAGTTTATGCTGTGGCTTTGAACCTCCCACCACTTGGGGCAGCAGTGTTGCCAATTTGTCAAAGGCCAAAGGTCTATATATTCAATGGGATGATTGGGTGTTGCTGGTTGGCAGAGGCAAACCGTTGTAGACCGTGACCGTGGCGGCATCATTTTGTTATTTTGTCTGTATTGGTAAATAGTCGATCTGGTGAAAGTGAATGTTGGCCCAGTTTTGCATTTTATTTTGGAAACCAGTGAACTGAATGCATTGCACTGTAAGCAATTAAATCATCGTTGAAGTGAAACCAGTGGAGTGGATATTTCTGTCATGTAGTCATGCGTCAAAACGATCCATCGGCAACCATTGTGACCTGTTTTGAGAGGCAAAGGGGTCACCACAAAAGGAAAAAATAGCAAGTATGAAGGGGCGTCAAAGGCTCAGCTATTATAAGACTCTGCTTGTTGCTGTGTAAAATCCCAAAAACTTTATCTTTGGTCTTTTCTTACCCTGTTCTTAACCACTGTCTGTACATCTCTAGAACTAACTCACATACTTTTTTGGGCTCAGTCAATAGGTCAATATTTTTATGGATTTTAGGGAGTAAATAAAAACAAGTCTGGGGTTTTGAGAAAAAATGAAATCTGGTTCATTGTCTGTGATCCATTCCCTTTCCAAAGTAATGTCCGAAATAGTTTAGAGTTCTTGTTTAATAGATTCAGTTGGATTGGGGTTCACCCAGTTGCCAGAGGGCTTAATCAATGTATTGTCTCTTACCCCAAATCACAGTGGCTCCTTTCCTTGTCTGTTGATCTCACTATGATGTCATCATTGTTATTCAGCCATTGCATTGCTTGTTTTCACCCAGGGTCAAGTTGGAGTGGGTCCTTTTCCTATTATCACGAAAAAGTTTTGTTTTTTTTTCTCACGAAAGCATTTAAACAAGCATTATTACTGAACAGCAAAAAGGCTGACTTAGGTCTGAAGGGGCTGTATGGCTCTTAAGCTGTACTAACACACAGCGTGGTAGTTGTTGTAGTGTTAGCATTTTTATTATGATACCAGGCCTTCAGATGTAGTTTACAGTAAAACCTGTTCAGGTCAACCTTAGTCTGAAATAAGTTTGTATAGTAAGTGCGGCTATTTGAAAGGCTTTTAGACTTTAACCCTAGGCTTTAACCCTAACCCTGAAATACTGATCACTTTCTCTTTGCATGAGTTTGGCCAAGACATAACACATATATAAAAAAAAAAATTTACATACAGAAATACATATGGAAATACATACAGCTGAGAACACTTTCCCAGTCACCATGGATGTTGAATCTCTCTATATTACGACACTGAACATAATGTCAGCCTGAAAGCTTTACTCCACAATTTACAACGGAGGCCTGATTTTGACAGCCCTTGAAAGACTTTATTGTAGAATTAACTATAATAACTTTCTGTTTCAGGATAAACTTTACAAACAAATTCAAGGGCACTGCCACGGGTGCAGCAAATGCACCCAACTATGCAGGACTTTTCCTTGGATTTTGGGAGGACAAATACTTGTTCAGTTAGAACAACCCCTTCAGAAACTAGCATGGCAGGTACATTGATGATTTCTTTTTTAATTTTTCAACAACAACTTAACAGCAACTCACTTTCCACAAGTACCTGAACTCCACTAATCTCAGCATTAAACTAATTTTGAAATACAATAATACAGAGTTTAATTTTTGGGAGCTGAAAATCACAGTTTACACCGATGGACGCTTACACATGTTAATCTATGGGAAAAGCAGTGTCGACAATATCTTAGACGCTAACAGTTTTCACCTTAAAAGCCCCTTATCCATTACACCATACAGCCATTTTTAAATGTTTAGGAGGATCTGTGACAGGAACCACTTGGTGATTTTGGTATGAAAATTATGGTGGGACCACACAGTACTCACAAATCAAAATTTAAAGATGCAATCCTAACATACCATATGTTACATTCAACCATACCTGCACAACAAATAAACTGTGTAAGTGACTAAATAATGCCATCTACAATCACACAAATATTAAGATCTAACAACGTATCCTACCACATTGACAATACAACCAAAAGACCACAGATTTGAACAAAGGAACCAAGAGCATAATTTGAACAACCGACCCAGAGTGCAACAACAACCCTCTAGACTTTTCTTCTCCATTCAGTGCGGCAATATGGCCTATGACATTAAAAATATTATTAATAAAAACTAAGATATTTATGAGGTGACACTACCATTTGCTCTATGAACCTCCAGCCTTTTGTTTTAGAAAGGTTCCCCAAACCAATAGGAACACACAGATGTGGAGCTTGCAACCACTGCATCAACATTAAGAGAGATAACGTATTTTTGGATGTGTTGTAATTAAAAAAACTTTTTATTGCCACAGTCATGCAAATTGCAACACAATGTATGTTGTATACAGACTTAAATATGAATGCGGTTGTCTTTATGTCAGCCACATAAAATGTAAACTGTGTGAAAGGCTGGCTGAACATACGTATGCCCAAAGGACTCATAATCCAAACTATCCTATAGCATAACACCATAAAACAGCTGGCCACACTAACCCAGACACTTTGAAAGTCATGGTCACTAAAGTCATCCCCAAAAGTTTGAGAGGAGGTGACAGATTTCAACGCTTCCTACTAAGGGAAACTTTTTGGATCTACATACAGGGCCATTGATTGATTGATTTCCCTCCTTTTCCTTGTTTTTTTTTCCTTTTTCTCATGTTAAACCAGTGTGCTTTAGAATTCATATCCTTGTGATTTATCTGAAACTTATCTTCTACATGAAATTTGCCCGTAATCCTGAGTCTCTATTATTACGATGTTGGGCCTTACTGTTTTTTGAATTTTGTATTTCATCTACAGTTCCATTTAGTTAGCAGCATGGATATTAAAATCACCCAAGATTAAAACACAGTCATTACTTGGCAAAATACCAGCCAAAAATTCAGAAAAAATTCCTTATTGAATTTGGGTAATTGATAAACAAGTGCAGACAGCACTAGAGGCATTCAGTCAGTTTGCGGCAATTGTAGTTTAAAGCTTGAGTAAGTATCAGTTGCAAGCTACTAACAGTTAGAAGTGTTTCTAAAAACAGAAGCAAGTCTACCACCTCAGCCAGTTAGCCGAGGAGAGCTGAAGAAGTTACACTTATTAGGGAGAAGTTCGGAAAATTTTTTAGCTACATGCTTTGCCCCTGCTAAATGCTTCAATAAAATTTAAATCAATTAGAAAGTACAGTATAATTGTGATGTTGTTGAGGTGCTGTGAATCTTTGTCAACTGGGGGCATAAAAAAATGACTCTTAGGTGAATTGGTACTGAAGGAAAAACTAGGAAAAAGAGAAGAGGAAATACCCGCACGACACTTTGACTTGGCAAAAAAGAGCACAAAATCCACGGAGTGAGACTAATGCAAAAACATTCTTTTTAATTAAGATATTGTGATGAAACAATAAGTGTTCAAAGTGCAAAAAAACTCTGAACCAAAACAAAATTAAAAACAGCAACAGCAGTTTTAGTCCTTAACTACCATCAAGGCTACTGATATGAGTGTATCAAAGAGCTGACAGAGACAGAGACAAAAGAGGATACCTGACCAGGTGTAGTTAATCAACCAGCTTGTGCCACCAATTACTTGAGACCAACTCCCTCAAGTTAGACAACAACAAACCCCAGCTGTCATGTCACACAGATACCATGACACAAAGAACTGGTTCAAAACCCTGGGAGGCAGGGAAAAATAAACCAAAATAAGCAATATATACATATACATATACATATACATACACACACACACACACACACACACATACACACATGTATAGGTGTGTGTGTGTATGTGTATATATATATATATACATACACACACACACAAACACAAACATATATATATAATGTCATAACATAGAGGCCTAAAAAAATCATTTTGGTTGTACAAGAGATAATAATGAAATTATGTAGCATGTACAGAATTGCAAACATTACAAAGTCATCAACTACATATTTTTTTTCTTTTAGGAATTGACCAATGTTAATTTTTTACATATATATAGAGCTTCCACGAAGAGAGTGTTACTGGCCCTGACTCCATGTACACCCCTGAGCTAGTCACATCATCTGACAGAACTTCACAAGTTTGCAGTCACGGTCTACGAAGTAGTGGTCGTGCGAGAGGGGGGGAGGTCATAGTCAGCGGAGCAGAGGCCATGGACATGTGAGTGCAACAGGCCAAAGAGTGATTGCTCAGGGACTAAAAGACGTGTTGAGGAGTTGCAAGCTAAACGAACTATAAGCAGGTATCTGGAGTACCACTTTTGATATTTCCTAACAACTTCACTTCTTTTTGAACACTCAAAGGCTTCCTTGTGTACATAGGTTGACCTGACATGTACCATGAATACTCTAGTGATAACACTGAAAGAAAATTGAATAATAAGTTAAATAAAAGGTATCCAATCATTTTGTTTTTTTATTTTACAGACCAGAATTTGAGTATTGACCTTAGAACAGGCACATGGAATGCTGGAGCTCTGCCTTTCAAGGGACCCAAGCCCAATGTTTGACCTCCTTAAACAAACATGAGGAGGATCTTAACCACCAGGCCCTGCTGTAATCAGTCAACCACATTGGTGTTGGGCCTTGACCTCACTCTCTGAACAAAGAGAGAGGCCTACATATAAAGTTCAAAGCCTGATAAGAAGCAAAGGGAAAAAGAGACAAAGAAATGCTGCCAAAACCATCAGCTGTCCCAGAATCACAACTGAGAGGGAGACCTAGTTTGAATCAGAGTCTTGATCAGTCATTGGATTAGGCCTGCTGAACCAGCAAGGAGTCCCCAAGACTTGACTACAATGTCAACTGGAATATAAATTGGGAAACCGCCCCTTCATGCTGCCCTCCCTGCCATATTAAGTTGCTGTAAGGACGTACCCCGCTCTGATCAGACATTTTCCTCTTTTGTTTTATTTATCAAGCCCAAGCAACAGCCTTAACCCGCTGGACTAGTCAGTCTGTTTTGGTCACTGAACATATTTGGACTTGTAATTAGATCAGCTGTTTATGCTGTATCTGGTGATATAATCTCACCTGCCTGCAGAGGAAAGACACGCCCTGCCCATTTCTTCAACAAAGAGAAGGATAATCCCAACATCCCGCTCTCTTTTTAACCGAGTTGACTCACAACTGTTTCCATCACTGCTTAAGTGGACCAGTGCACCGATACTGGGCACAAAGCGACACAATTGCTCTGCCAGACATACACATGTTGCCATCATTACAAAAAGCAATCACAAGTAAAAGGCTTTTGTTTGGGCAGAGATAGTTTAGTTAAGTGTGTATCTTTTAGCTCAATACCTGTTGGAATTAGTTGTTCAACTGGAGAGCTAAGGGACCACCGAGTCACCATTATCCCTGCACTTTTGTGTTTGCTACTTTTTAAGTGTTTTCACCTTACATTGACTGTTATACTCACAGTGTGTTCACCCTGTTGGACTTTGTGATTACGTGGCTGTTTACAATAACTCACATTTCTACTGGAACAAAGACCAGTGGATGGTGGATGAATGTCAGTTTACCGACTAGCCTCTGAGGGATAGAGAGGCAAATACTGTGTCCACTCAGGACTGTTTCCTCACATCGATTTTAAGCATTTACTCTCCTCCTCCTTCTCTCCTCTTTTACTAACCCACACACATCTACACATGCTCCCACATACTCATAACTTGAAGATGGGATTCAACTAAGCTCCACGCGATCCTATAGTTGAGAACATGCACGCACGTGTTCTATTTTGCTCCTCAGGTTCTTTGTTCAAACCAAACTTGGCAGCACAACCGCCACCTTAACCCTCGTGTGACTAATCACTCGCATGGTCACATCTGCCATTTCACACGCACAGATTTTTTATCTGCTTGCTTTCCATTGCCACTGTTATTTCATTAGTGTAGTTGTTTTTTAGAAACATGCCATTGGGACTGCTGTCGAAGGGGTGTGGCCAAGCCATCTGGCCACAACTACTGGTGCAAACTGTAACATTCCTACATCTTTTTCCACGACCGATGCACATACCAATTTGGTGAGTTTTTGAGCATGTTAAAGTTGCCAAAAAACAATTCATTTGATAGAGACAAAAAAAATAATGAATAGTCTCAATGCTTCTTGCTTGCACCTTAATAATTGCACACAGAGGGACTTGCTAATGTATTTGGGGATTTACTTGTAAATGACTCTCCACAAAAACATTTTTTCAATACACACAAATGTTTCTCCTCCTACATAAATGTAAAAGAATCCACACAAATAAAAGATTTTTATAAAGGTATTTCTGATGCACATACATATATTTCTTTACACACACACATATATATATATGCTGGTTTTATTTATATATATTTTTTATATATATATTTTTATTTATATTAGGGCTGTCGAAGTTAACGTGTTAATAACGCGTTAACTCAAACTCCTTTTAGTGGCACTAATTTTTTTAATGCGCGATTAACGCACACACGGTCTGTGCCTTGCCAGCTCCAGTAGTTTCAGGAAGTGGCACTAAAATAACATTGCAAACGGTCACAAAGCAGAAATGGATACAGTAAAGGGACTTTTGAACAGAAATTTTAGCCTTAAGGTTTTGCCCAATGGCTCTTTACTTACAAAAGTAATTTGTATTTTTTGTAAATGTGAACTAAGTTACCAGAGTATGAGAAACACAATAAATTGTTGAGTTACATATAGAGCATGGTAAAAAATTTGCAATTAATTTGATCACGAATTGAATTTAATCACGAGTTAACTCAGGACACTAATGCAATAAATCGCGATTAAAAATTTAAAATGACTGACAGCCCTAATATATATATATATATATATATATATATGCTGCCTTTATATATGTATGTGGGTGTGTTATTAGAAATTCACAAATATATGTACTAAAAAGAAATTACAAATTTCATTAAAAACATAAATGTGTGTTGTGACATTTATATACAAACTACTGAATCTGCATTTACAAACTGCTTTTGATATGTGAACCTAACTGCATTGTGTATGGGAGTTCTGAGAATACCCTGGCAGGAAAACATCCACAAAACATTTCTTTTCAACAGGGAAAAAACATTTCTTTTCAACAGGGAACTGTCTATTTAAAATCAGATGTTTCCTTTCTTTTCAGCCAATAACAAGAATACACCCTATGTGTGGGATGAGTAACATTTCAGCCAGCAAGCAGTGGAGGTCGGAGCTGAACAGACCTGAACATGGCCCCTGGCAGCAAAACAACAAGTGTAAGTGGTAAGTAAGTGGTTCTCAAACTTTTTAAAGTGTGTACCACCTAAAAAAATCGAGCTCTCAAAGTACGAAGTGCGAAGTGCGAAGGGCGAAGGCTTACCCTATTGCTATTATAGCTATGGACAGTTCACAAAGAAGGCATGCACGCTCTCAAAGTACCACCATTATGTCCAACCTAAACATACAGTAGCGAAGGCTTGCACACTCTACATATGAGGATTATTTATTGACAATTATTTATTGATAATTATTGATAATAACTGAACAGTACGATAATAATTATTATGATTATACTCTTCTTCGCAAACTAAATCCAAATTTGAGGTAACTGGGGTCATATTTCCTGCAGGCATGAAAATGGGTCAGGGGTGAAAAGGTGAGA
>JAPZDV010000542.1:0-10840 GCA_029814665.1 Acanthurus lineatus
GGTAGTGGAACAGCCTTGGGTCCAAGCCTTCTTAGCTTAAGTCTTATCCCGGCTCGTTTCCCTCTCTTCCTGGGTCGACCACACTGCTTGCGATGACGTCTGGTCCGAATTTTTTGATGGTCGGATCTTGAGATGCCGAGAGCAGAGTTCATCTCAAGGTCTGCTGCACTTAATCCAATCATTGCACTTCCTATTCTGATATTTATGAGTGTATTACTGTCATAAGTAATACTATTTTCATTAATAAAAACAAGAGGATCGCTCCTTGTTCGTTTTGTTATGCTAAAGTTGAGGGAGCCACCAGCTGCTGCATGTGCATGCGCCGCCATTGCCATGGTAACACTTCCTCCCCCCTCCACTCTCTCTCTTTCACTCTCTCTCTCACACACACACACATATGACACTCATACACACTCCCGCTAACCTAGGTATACACACAAACACACTTGCCTGGTGTTGCTGTGATTTAATTGTTTATGAAGTGTTATTTGTGTTGATAGCTGTAGATTGATGTTTATTAATGTTAATGTATTGATTTTCTCAGGAAATTCATTTTGTAATAAAGAGTCGTGTGTTGAATGAGAGCCCTCTGAGTGATTATTGTTGCAACTGCTGGTTGTACGGTCAGTGCTTAATCTGACCCCTTCAACCTAATTAATTGCTGAATAACTTCTTTTCTTTTTAGTGATCAATTGTGTTTAATACTTACAACGTAGGCTTTACTTTAATTTGAGAGATTGATATTTGTTTGGTAATTGATCCCTGTTCGCAAGGTGGTGCCCCGTAATTATTAAGCAATATTAATAATTAATAATTAATACTTATTACTGTTAGTAAATAAGTAATTGTCAATAACCAAACTTTCATCTGTAGCCAATCCCAACCCTAAGTTAACAACCACAACAGGCACTCTAAAATAATCAAACGCCTTTCAAATAAGGCTATATGGCACTGAGCCAAATGCATTTGCTAAATCCAAAAATAAAACATGCAAGGCTTTTTACTCAATCTTGGCTGTCTGAATCTAATGCCAAATCATGCTAGTGTGCTCTAAACACCCTGCAAAACCTGGTATTCCTGCCTTCTGTGCCGTAGTATCTATTAAGCTATTCCTTTCTAAATAACTGGCTAATCTCTGTGCAACTACACTAAAGAAAATCTTCCCCTCTACATTTAGGAGAGAGATAATCTGGAACTGACTCAGGTCCAAGGACTCCCCCTTTGGAATAAGAACAACTCCTGCCCTACGCCATGCTCTGGAAATAAGCTGTTTCTCCCAAACTAATCTTAATCGCCTCCACAAAAACTTTAGGATATCAGGTGCGCTTTTATAAACCCGGTAGGGGACTCCATTTGGCCCTGGGGCCAAAGAAACCTTTGCACACGTACCTCCACAACCTCCTTCCCCCTAGGTGGTCTAACATCCATCTTATGATCTATCTCCCCTAATGGTGGCATGTCAGGTGGAAGGCCTACTACTCTATTCTGCTCAAAATCTGAATATATATTTCTTAGATACTTTTCCCCTTCTAACTTTGTTGCTTTTAGCTGCCCTCCCTTTTCCTGGTTAAACAACCCGTTAACAAACTTGAACAGGTCCCTGTAAAATGCTGTCCTTACATATTCTTTCTTCTTTCTCTTTTTCCTAAGATATTCGGCCCCTCCAAGTACTGCTGGCCTGCCTCTCAATTCTTCTTGCAAAACATTAATTCCCTCCCTCTCTTCCTCTGTAGCTCTTTTCCACTGCTTTCTTAATTGTCTTCATTCCTTAACTAATTTCTCCATTTCTCTTTGCCATCTAGACGACGAGTCGGCAACCTTATACAGTCAAAGAGCCATATATATGAATTTTTTATCTTAATTCTATGTATAAAAAAACAACAGTGTGTTGCATGCATGAAATCAATGAACTGGTACAGAAAAAAAAGATTTTTTATGCATGCAACAAAAACTTTTTGAACATTTTGAACTCCAAAAAAAAGACGCTGGCGATCGAGTACGCCACAGTGGAATTGGTGTCTTTAATTTGCTGTCTGGTAAATGTTCTGTTTTTTTCAGAAACCTTTCTTTTCTTGGAATTATTCATGGTTGAAAAGCTCAATGAATTGCACGCCGGCGGGTGATGCACATGTCGCGGTTTTGACGCATATTTTGAGCAACATTTCAGCATTTAAGCATTTAAAGCATTTAAAAAATGAATAAAATAAAATAAAATAAATTTAAATAAAATACTCGTTTTTTATTTTCCAAAGACACGGGGAGCTGCAGCAGAGCAATGAAAGAGCCACGGGTTGCCGACCCCTGGTCTAGACTTAACAAACTATACTCTTTCAACCCTCTTTCTATCTTGCACCCCAAATCCTTCTACACCATAGGAATGAATTATATCTCCCATCTTGTCTAGTCTATCTTTTGTGTTTCCTCCTAGTCTGCTTAAAATTACCAATAGATCTCTGTTGACTGTCTCCCATTCTTTGTTGCTATTTGCCCTAGGCCATTTAACTCTAGCTTTCTGCTCCATATTTCTCTCTCTGACTGGCCTGTTCACCTCAGTATCAGCTGCATCCCTTCTTATAACCTCCTCCTCCACCTCTGTAGCTGTGTTATCGATATCTTTCGAATTGTGGTTTTCTACCTGTCGCTGGACTTCATTGGACTTACTCGATTGACTTCTTAAACAGTACCAATTGATGCAGCCACACTGCCCTTCCTTTACAATACATCTCTTTCTTCCCTGATGCATTCTAAGGCCTCCAACTGACCTTACTTTCTGCCAGCCACAAGGACAAACCTGGAGCTTATTTCCATCTAGCCTACCATTTTTATTCTTTTCAGCTACGCTCACTTTGCCCTGAGAACTATTCTGCCCAGTTCTAGTCCTGGAGAATAGGTCTGTGCCCCTATCCTTCACTGAGTCACATATCCAACTCATAGTTATGTCCGTTGTTTAATGTATTTTCAATGGTCAGTCCTCTCATTTTGTTCTGTTCTTCCTGTGCTTGATACAAAAATCTAAGTCAATATCTGTGGCCTACTTAGGCTGTGTTAGGGCAGGGCCAAAGATCATACATAGGGCACAATAAAAGCTGTAGCCTATGCTGTGAGCCACCTGCACGGAGAAAGTTGTGATATACAATAGTAGGTAGAATGATGCTGATACACATAGTATGTTAAAAAACAATGAAAATAATGGCATTTTAAGCTATAGAGGCACCATAGAGGGATGAGGGCACATTGTTTCGAATGTAGAGACCTATGGAGGCCAACTATTTTTCCAGCACATCATTTATTCCCTGAATTGCTGCTGAGAGGGCAATGTATCATTTTTTGATCTACTATGGGGGCATCCATGAGTGTATTTTCGCAGAATTTTTTATCAAACATCAGTCCATTAGAGGGGGCAATCGCCCCCTGCCCCTCTCAGGTCACATCTTTTTTTAAAAACTTGTAGCTGATTTCATTGCTTAAACATTAATGGTTAATGTAATTGTCAACCGCAGTGTTATCCCCAAAGTGTGGAAATCTGCCCATGCACTGTCCATATGAGAAAGAGGAGGATGCTAGTTCACCCGACAATTATTGACCTAATTACCTGTTTCTAATTTATCTGCGCTGTCCAAAATCCCAGAGGAGTTGGTTTATAATTAATTGAAGAAGTTCCTGTGTCCTAATAACATACTCTCTTTGTATCAGTCTTATTTTTAGGAAACCTTGCACTATTATTAGTGGCATTATTTAAGGCAGTCAATGGCATAATTAAATCTTGGCTCCTAGACAAACCTGTGCTACACTTTTCATTGACATTCAAAAGACCATTGACATTGTCAGCCACCACAATGTGAAGCAACAGCCACAGCTTACCCTAATATTGGGCCATCTGATCAGGCTGTTCGCTGGTTTTACCTCTCTGAGAGGACACAGCATGTTAAATTTGACAGTACCTTTATAGTTTATTGTATGTCATGTCATGTCAGGGGTCCCCCAAGATTCTGTCTTAAATTACATTTTAATTTCACAGTTCTCCTGTCTGTTTGCTCTTAGGCCTATGTCTCGCAAGTTTCAATTTTATGTTATATAATGTATGTAGTTAAATGTTTTTTATGGGTTGTTTGTTATCTGGTACTCGGTGCTTCTTCTGTCTTGGCTGGGGCTTGAAAAAAAAAGATCTCATGATGTTAATGTCACTAACCTGGTTATGTAAAGGTTAAATGAATGAAAATAAACTGAAAGCCTTCAGTATTCTCCAAGTGACTGACATCTGGCAATAACACATTAGATAAGCAATCAGAACAACTAGGTATAAATCCTCCCTTGTTTTTGTCCACTGATGACATGATGGCAGGTGTTTTGACCAGTAGTTTTTGGACATGCAGAACTTGATTTACCTAATGATTACCACCTTAAAACTGACAATTAATTTTTATAAACAGGTTTGTTAAACAATACTTAGATTAAGCTCACTTGCTACTTCTGTCTTTCGGTGTTTGGAAGACAGATTAGGAAGCAGACAGACAGTCTTATCTGAGCCTGAAAATTATTCCATTTCTGCCTCTAAGGCTCTCTTTAAATCTGAGCCATCGTTTGCCGACCCCCCCTCTCCACTCAGGACTAATCCCCAGTTCAATCTTTGATTTTAACTTCAACTCTTTCCCTTGATCCCACCATCTGCCCAAACAAAAAGAGAGAGTGGAACAGGGATGGAGGGAAGAGGGATAAAGTGACTAGTCAGCTTCCTGCTGTTTTTCTCCTCTTGTTCTTTGTTGCCTCTCCACCCTTTAGCCTGGTTCTTTGCTCTCACATGTGCACGCACAAAATACATACTTGTACATGGTATTATATAGACAGTCTGCACATGTACAGTATATTTGTGTGTTGCTTGATCTGGTTTCCTGGTGTACTCTATTGTGTCTGGGCAGGAACCAACAAATCCGGAGGGGTCCAACCCAGTCAAGGATTTGACGCTCACTGAGACTGGCTCTGCCATTAAAAATAAAACTACATAAAACCTTGAAAAGGTTTTAATTCCTTCTAAGGGATAGATGTCATTATTACCTCTTTTGTTGTAAAGAAAACTGATTTAAATTAAAGTGTTAATGCAAAGTGAGGAAGTAAAACTGAATAGTAGGCAAAAATTCTTTTGTTCATTTCTTCAAATTCAGTTCTTGTGGACAAGTGAATGGCTAATATTATGTACAAAGATGGTATCTCAGCGCAAATTATTATGATAGCTCTACTGGTTTATTAGCTTTAATGAATTTTAGCTCTGTCTTTACATTGTAAAGAAACATTATTATTATAAACTTTAAGAGCCTGATAAAGAAAACACAGAAATATGCCTATCCATATCTGGTTTAGGGCCCTTTCACATCTGAAAGTCTGGGCCAAGGTCTGAACCATAGTTTGCGTTACATTGTATACAGTTGGCCCAGACGTCTTCAGATTTACACTGCAATTATGGACCAGTGGACTTCACATGTCAAACCTACATCATATCATCATCAAGTACATGGGTCTCATTTCTCTATACTTTTTGATTGTAGCTTTATGAGTTTTTTTATTAGTTGGCCCTTTATAAAGTCTTTGCACCAAATGTTAATAACGCGGTTGGTCTCCTCTAACCTTCATGTAGTCCCTTTAACTCATTTATTGTTTGGGTAATGATTACTTGGTTTTGGTAGCCTTTCGTAACTTCCTGTACGAAAGTTGGAAGGTCAAAACCTTTTCTTTCACACTGGACATGAACTGAACCATGGTTCAGTTTGACCCAGATCGACCTCTTTTGGTCAAAGTAAGGTTCAGGTCCAGGCCACAGAGGTTTCACATCTGCTATTTTGGTTTGGATCAACTGCAGAATTTGGACCAAACGCAGCAGGTATGAAAATGCCCTTAAACTGTACATACACACTCAAAGAGTATCACGTAGAGGCATTGTAGAGTTAAGGTATCTATAAACTTATCAATAAAGAATCAATGGTAAAGCTTTTTGCAATGAAAATTAACTGAAATTAATTGAAGGTTTTAGTTTTGTGATGTGATTAATAAAATGGCTCAGTGGGCCTTTTTTCAGCAGACATAGGACTGCACTCTTCTGGACTGAGATCTCAGATGTTGTTCCTGGGATCTGCTTGAGCCACTCTCCCGGTTTAGGGGCTACAGCACCGAGGGCTCTGATCACCACTGGGACCACAGTTGACTTCACTCCCCACATCTCCTCCAGCTCCTCCCTCAGCCCTTGATATTTCTCGATCTTCTCGTGTTCTTGCTTCCTGATGTAACTGTCACTCAGAATTGCCACATCTATTACCACTGCTTTCTTCTGTTGTTTGTCCATTACCACTGTATCTGGTTGGTTAGCGATCACCATCTTGTCTATCCGAATCTGGAAGTTCCATAGGATCTTGTCTGTCTGGATCTGAAAGTCCCATAGGATCTCTCCTCGGTCATTATCCACCATCTTTGGGAGTGTCTTCTATCTTGACCTCGGGACCTCCAGTCCATATTTGGCACAGATCTTCCAGTGAACTATGCCAGCCACCTGGTTATGGAGTTTTATGTATGCCTTGCCTGCCAGCACCTTATACCCTGCTGTGATGTGCTGTATAGTCTCAGGGGTGTCTTTGCACAGTCTGAACCTGGGGTCCTGTCTAGCGTAATAGACCCGGCCTCTATGGATCTTGTGCTTGGGGCCTGTTCTTGTGCTGAGATGATTAGTGCCTCTGTGCTGTCTTTAGGGTTAGGGTTAGGGCCTCTTCAGCAATTGGTAGCTTTTTCCGATATTAGCCACTTCTTCTATTTGTCTGTGGTACATGCTGTGTAGGGGCCTGTCCTACCATGATAGCCATACGAACTCCCCCTCTTCCCTGATGGGATTCTCTTGCCTGAGGCCTTTACTTAGCAGGTTATCACAGGGGCCATCTTCCTGATGTATCCCTGGATTTTTGCTGTTTCATCCTGGATAGTGGCTCTGATGCTCACTAATCCTTGGCCTCCCTCCTTTACTTAGTGTTCAGCCTCAGGGTGCTGGACTTCGGGGTGAAACCCTCTATGCATGGTTAGGAGTTTTCTGATTACTGGCAAGGTGTAGGTGTTAATGGCTTGGATCTTGTTCTCTCCATTACGCTGATTCTTCAGGACCTGAGGAGAATCCATACTTGTGCAAAGTTTGAAGAAAGTCCCTCAAAGCGTTCTTCAGATATCATAATCACAAGAAATCTGGATGGACGTGTGGATGCACAGACAACCCAAAAACATAATGCCTCTGGCCCTGGCTATTGCCAGCTTGAAGACATTATAAATCAAATAGTTGAATTCTAAAAAGAATCACGATTCAATAGCACAGACATGTAAACAAGGCTAAAATTATTAATCAGTGAGTGAGTCAGTTTATCCTTCAGAATAGTCTTCATTTTTGGCGATAAATGGTATTTAAAGTTAAAGTTGTAGTACTATAACCATTTACTGTGAGTAATGAATATTCTTGAATATATATACTGTGTGTAGCAGTATTTTTTTTCTTTTGTCTTATCTTTTTTAGAAGCAGTAGCACAGTCTTGGAGGAAACAGACCACAATGTCCTGATGTTGGCAGAACTTCAAGAGCATATTTCTTATTAAAGATATTTAGATTGTTGACATAACTTATTTAAATAGCCATTCTGTTAACAGGTAACATTACAAGCAGACACGCAGAAAATTACTATTGCTTGTGTCCAGTAGCATTAAAGAAAAATTTAGAGAGCAAAATTCAAAACTGCACATAAAGAGGTTAAAAACCAGGTTCATTTCCTATTTAAAGACTGTGACAAACCCTTTTTTGTGCATAGGGACACATATATGAACACACATCCGATTATTGTCATGGTGCTAGTGTGAGTGCTTTTCAGTCTACTTCCTATTTCAGCTTTGTTTGATTTGTTTGATTTCACATGAACCAAAGTGGGCTAACCCCCCCCACAGACACACACACACACACATGCACTCGCACACATTCACAGTCCAGAATAAAGGAACAGCCAGGAGGATATCCCTATTTCTTCCATATGAGGGCTCCTTTGAAAACTTCAACTCAGAGCTTAATAAGAGGTTTCATAGAAACCATTCACTTCAATGATCTGCTCATTGGGGGCAGGGGGCTGACTGGTTAGGAGGTTGGCAGGGGGGACCAGAGATATATAAAAGTATAAAGAAATAAAGTAGGGAGGAAAGAAAATGAAAGATGTGTCAACTTGTGCAAATCAAAATGGTAGAGTAGGGCTAATGTAAAACAACTTGCCTCTCAGGCCCAGGTGCTTCTTTGCCCCAATGCCTATCTAAGTCAGTTACAAATACATGTCCATGCACGTTTCAAAGTATATTTTTTCATGTATTTCAACCTTTCTTCTGAAAGTCAGGTTGAAACTTTTTTTTTTAAATGATGCCAATTTTTATTGCATTTACATTTTTTAAGATTTACTGGATCAATAATTTAAACAGGACCTTAACAATGAACCTGATGGCAATCAAAGGGACTAAAATAAAAGCAGAGTGTAACCTGTACATTACCATTAAGTCATAGTATCAGAAACAAAAATGAAAAATAATTGTAAAGACTGGACTAGATTCAGAAGGTTATATGTTTAACAGGAACCCAGAATATGAGTCAAAACAAGACATGGTCATGAGGTTTATGTGGCTCTCAATCATTCCAAACAGCACTGGCCTGTCAGTCTGAATGGTTTCAATAATTTTCAGTGGAACAGACAGCAATAGACAATATTGAAGCAATTTTGGGTAAATGTTATTGTTTAATTGTAACACTTCTGAAGTAGTTACAGTATACTAGGACCAATGCTAGGCTCGACTAGTAGAGCAGTGATAGGTGTAAGGTGCATTAATAACCACAGACCAGAAAATAAGTTTAAATTGCTGGCTTATTATGTTTAGTTGAAGACAGAAAAAAACAGTTGACATAAAATCTTCAATATCAATCTAAGAAAAATGAAACATTTTCCCTTTATGTTCAAGTGATTTAGTTTATCAATCCTTTTTTTTTAGATTTAAACCTATTATTTGAATTAAAAGGATATTATTTTCAACCTAGGTTATTATTTGTATTAATTTCAAGTTTTATTCTTCAATCTATTTGAGTTAACTCAGCTTTATTTCTGAATAAAGTCTATTTCTGTTACGGGATCGTCAAAAGATAAGCAGGACCCAAATGCAGAGTAGTTCAAAAGAACAATTTATTTTACAAAATTCCCAACAAAAAACACCCTTGCAGGGAAAAACTGGAAAAACTAAAAGTTATCAAAAAACACAAAAACCAAAAATGGCAAAAGTAACAAATGAACAACAGAAAATCACCCAAAGGGGAAAAGAAAACCTAGACTTACGAAAACTGCTAGAAAAAAAAAAACAGGACTTCAAAACTCACTGGAATAGCAACTGAAAGATGTGGCAGAAAATAACTCACAATAAGAAACAACTCGAGAGTGGGGGAATCAGCTCGGAAACAAAGCACAGTGACAGGACGCATATGCGTGAATCATCTGGCTAAGGCATGAATGGCTTTAGAAGGCTGCTTAATTTGTCATGAAATGCAGGTGTGTCTCATGAGCTTCGCTCCCGAGTCGATCGGCCCCGCCTCTCTGCACCGACCTGCTGAGAGGGAGAGGGAGGGAGGGATCAGCAGCGGAAACACAACACACAAAACCAGAATCATAACATTTTATTCATCATCATTTATTTTCTCCCACTCCGAAAGGCATTGGTGTAAATACGACATCAT
Source organism: Acanthurus lineatus (assembly GCA_029814665.1). Lineage (NCBI taxonomy): Eukaryota > Metazoa > Chordata > Actinopteri > Acanthuriformes > Acanthuridae > Acanthurus > Acanthurus lineatus. The sequence goes on from JAPZDV010000542.1 coordinate 9,766, forward strand.
GTGGACACGATAATGTCCACCTCTTTGCAATACTGTGACAACAGACATATTTCTATATATTGTTATCTTAAAAACAATGACTCGTAGCCCCCACTCTAACTCTTTTTTCTGTATCGCACCAACAGGGTTGATGTTATCGATGCTTTGTTTCAGTTTCATCCACTTGTTTTAAAAACCTTTTACAGCAAAAGAAGGATTTTTTTTCTGAGTGGCTCATTCAAAGCTTTCAAGAAATTTGATAAATGCTCTTGTTTTTCACAGGTGTCTTCACAGCTCCTGTTCCAGGTCTTTATTATTTCACCTTCAACTACCATGGTGGAAGTACATACAAAACAGGGCTGCACCTGATCAAAGGAAGCCAGCTTGTCGTCCAGACAAGTGATGGCACTGATACAATCCCTGGCAAAGCTGATAATGCAGGAAACTCAGCAATCCTGCAGCTAGAGAGAGGCGAGAAGGTGTTTGTGCGTCTTCCTGCTGGTCGTCAAGTTTGGGCATCTGGCCACATCACCAGCTTTAGTGGTTTCCTGGTCAGTCATGATTGAGAATTTGATGATTCCTGAAGGATGATTCCAAAAACCTGAGATCAATGATTACATTAACATGAAAACATGAAAACAGATGTCACAAATTAAATGTTTCATATCATAAAAGTGACTTTTTATGCAATATAGATAAAACTGAACCAAACAATCTATTTTCAAACCCATTTGATGTAACTGAGCTTGTTGACTTTCCTTCATGCCATCCATGGAAAAAACTAAATCAGCATGGTTTTATGTTTTGTCTGTTCAACACTCACAGAAAACAAAATTACAGCTTACAACAACCTTAGCCATGTGAAAGACATATTGAATGTTTAATTATCAGATAAAAATCAAATACTAAAAATGTAATTATTGATCTCAGTTGTGAGGAAAATTCCTGTCATGTTTTATCCCAAAATGATTATGCTTTTGCTTCACTGATGTGACTTAATGTTCACAATGATGTTACAAGCTTACATTGTTGGGAAACTAAATACAAGTAAACTCATCATAAAGGAGTTTCGCCTGGAGGAGGTTTGAACCTCTTC
>JAPZDV010000543.1:0-10839 GCA_029814665.1 Acanthurus lineatus
TGTTACTTTCAACATTCTTTTCTTTCCTTTTTTTTACTGTTATCCATCTATCTATTAATTCATTTGCTTATATTTTCTTCTTCTCCTTTCTCCTCCATCAGTTGCGTCCTGTCTTTCTCTGGATTCCCCCCTGATTCACTGTGGTGTAGCACTGCCCTCTCTTGCTGACAACGGGAAACTTCATGTAATAAAGTCTGATTGGCTGATTGGCCTCCAAGGAGGGTGGGTGACGGTCACAAACATGCACCAAAAGAATAAAAATTTTAGCTCCAAGACCAAAAGTTGATACCCAATGTGGTTTCAAACTATGAGTACAAATGCAGACAAAAAAGGGTTATTTATGTAAGTAAATTATATTGTTTTCTTTTTTTAAAGTCTATTTGATTAATATTCTAATAAGTCAAACAAATTTTCATGCTGAGTTTTAGTTTTAGTTTATTTTGAGTCAACTACAAAAAAAATAAACCTTGATTTGAAATTGGTTTACCAGCTGTAATTCATACTTCAGTCAACACTACAAACTGAGCTATAAAGCACAATAATGTCGGTCAAACAATGAGGGCTAAATGTTCCTACAACGAAAAAAATCATTCAATCATTATGGGAATTTTTTCTTGATGTAAGTGACTGAATGCCAGTTTGTCATCTCATAAATTCAAACCACAACAGGACTCTTGGGAGCTCAACTTTACATATACTTTGTCGCTAGAGGGCAGCAGAGCAATATTTGTTAATTCCTTGACTGTCTAAATTGTTGAGGTCTTGCCGAGTTTTGTTAACTGTGTTTATGCACTGAAACTCCTCAGTATACAACTGTTCAGCAATCTAAACACACTTAAAAAATGTGGAATTGTTTGGATCTTTTTAAAATATTATAATAAATATTGATCTGTTTTGGGCAACAAATTCAACCCTTTTCGGTGAAGCATAAAGAGTACAATGACAGATGAGTCTCATTCTGTCTGCAGAAAAAAAAGTAATCAAAAATCTGAAAGTAATGATATTTATATAAAGAGTGATGTCAAAAGTGTACAAAAGTATATATGAGGTTTGCTTAATTACATTAACACCATTAAGAAACTGCCATCGGTGAAAGATCAACAATAAGTTCTCAGAGGAAGTAAAACATTAAGAAATCTTGTAAACATTCAGACCACAAGAGTTTAGAATACTTGTTTGAAACCAGAAACTGGATGGATCTTTCTCCATCGTGACTCTCACAACTATTTTACACTTATGTAAAGTAGATTTATTCAGTTCTAGAGGAACATTAGCAGATAGTGGTCACATACGCTAAAAATAGCTATTACATAGTACAAGAATATTAGGCAGGTCTCAATCTGTGAAAATAATCCTGTCATTAAACATATGCCTTTCATATGTCTGGTAGCTCTGTTAAACAGGAGGTGACGTCGCAGGAGCCGCTGATACCACAAATTCATTTTCAAATGAAACCATAAAGCCCTCGTACTTGTTGCATCTTGAGTCACACTGCTTTGACCTGCTGTGACCTGAAAACAGGTTTAATGTTCCCTTTTCCCTTTCTTTCTCTTTCTCTTTAGCTGTCACACACTGAACTGTTAACATGCATATTCATTTTCTTCTCATCAGTTTTTGTTTGTGCTCTTGTCAGATTATTTACTAATCTGTTTCCAATGTTTACAGAAGGTTTCCTGAACCCGCTTTGTTTAAACTTTGTTTAAAATGGGAGTGGTGCAATAGAGGAATTCTATTGAATAGGCAGTGGACTTCCCTTCAGACATCTTCATGTTTCTTTAAAAAGAAAAACCGAGGTTATTAGAGAACAAGAGTCCTTAAATATTAAGGCTAACTCAAGGGTAAATGCTGGGAAGTTACAGTGGCTCTTTAGGGGTACTTTGTGTTTGGCAGCTTCCAATAGTCTGTGAGCACTATTTTCTCTGCTCTCTTTCTCCCCCTGTTGACTACAGTGTGAAACCTCAGCAGTGAGGAGGGTGCCCTTAAGTTCAGGTAAATGCTGTGTTGACAGATGTTAATCTTGAAGGCAAAACAAATACCTATTCCCAGAAGTCCTTCTGTAAGGATTAATCTTGATAAATTCTACAGATTTTACAAAGAACAAAATGAGTGAATGTGTGAATGTCAGTGTTTTATTTTACATTAATGGTAAATACCTTCCAGTTTCTTTTAAGTGCCAAAGCAAACCAGGATTTAACACTAACATTAACATTTCCATTTTGTCACCCGATTTGATTGATGGAACGCTTTTCAACCCTTCTCTGCACCCTTTTGTCACTCCATATTTACAATCAGAACAACATTTATTCAACTAATGCTTATACATATTAACAAATGAATAAATAAATAATATATAAAATCACTCTGGGGGTTATTCAGTAGATGTGTCCTGAATATCAATCCAATAGCTTGATTGTATAATCACAGCACTACTAGTCATGGGCAATGGCTTATATGGTTGACATTTCTAAAGCATTTTTTTAAGACTGCACTTCAATGTGCCTTTGAGCATTAATACACTAGTATGGGTTCATTAGAAAACATTGCATATACTTAAGGTTTCCCATCAGCACCAGCATGCGAAACAGGAAGTGTTCTGAAATACTTGTAATGAGTAAAATCATAAAAGTGTTAACAGTCATATTTTATTGTCTACCCTCTATTGTGTCTTTCTTTTGTGAATATGGTTTTATACTCTGAACTTTCCAATCCTCTTGACAAACACACCTCTGTATACAAATTATAACTGGTGGGTGGAGGTACATATGACATCCGTGATCTTGAGTTGTGTAACACTTACAAGTCATATGAGCTAAATTACTGATGGTCCTTTTGGTGTATATTTCCTAGGGTTAGAATTCTTGTTTGTAGAAATGCACAGTTTAAGCAGTTGCCAAGAGTTAAAAGAAAATTGAAAAAAACATCTGGCATCCTCAAGGTATTGAAAAAATTTCTAGTGTCTGTATATATAAACTCTTGGCTGTAGATGGCAGTCAGAGATGCTGACTGCCATATGACAAACCATATGAGTTCTTCTCTAGATAACTCATATGGTTTCCATAAATGTGCTGACTAAAGTGATTAAATAAAGCTTTATTGAAGGGAGTGTACTTTAACAGATTTTGTAACTTGCACAACAAGCAATGCAACTTTTGCAGTGACACACTGGAACTTCCTAAAAAGCATTTTGGTCACATTTAAGGGATCTGAGTGTGTTTTGTAAACTTACAGTGGTGATCTCACTTAATTTGCTTGATCAGGCTTCCTTTCAGGCTCTGGAGAGACGTTGTGATATATTTTGAGTGTGTTTGGAAAGTTGAACAACACACAGGATGACTGATGGTTTCTAATTTGGGAGTCCATATGCCGCTCAACAGAGACCCACTGGAGAAATAAGTTTGTTTCCTACAGAAACTGATCAGGTAAAAGTTGGAGTGAACATTAATAAAGGTCAGTGGGGCCATATTGTATTTTTAAAATGTTGTAAAACCAAAAGAAGGAGTGTACAGACACCACCTCCTCTCTCCTATTAGGGTGGGGAAAATTCCACCTTTGTCAACTTCCTCAACTGATTGGCCTAATTGATTAGTGAATATCCAAGCATAGCTTCCTCCAGGTAAACCAAACAAGGCATGTTATCAGCTAAAATAAGTCCTCTAAACCTAACCTGCTAAACTGCTGCAGTTTTATAGTGTTAACCAAATGTTTATTACCATGGTGATAAAGGCCATATGTCTATGATGGCAAACAACACCTGACCTTATCCTTATCTACAAGTCCAAAACTTATAAAATACCTTTATAACTGGTGTGTGCTATTTTCATGCCATCTCATGAGATTAGGTTGTGTTGGGCTGAATGCCCTCTGAAATGCTCTGGGCAGGAAATAAGCCTCACTAATTTGTAGTGTTGAGCAGATTGACTACATGTGAAATGAGTTGCTCATTAAAAGCCCTTCATGATTAATTCAAGATTTGTACTTCCAGGGTGCCTATTGGCCCTTGTCTCTGTTAAAAAAAACTCCCAAAACAAACAAAAATGAATGAACCAACATTGAGAAAAAATGAGATATCTAAGAATAAATAAAGGGCTTAGGTTAGTAAACCTTTATTTTCCAACATCATGAACAAAGACCGTATGAGTCGATCATATGTCAGGCCTGTGTGTTTGTCAGCTTTTTTTTTAAAGCTTTTCTTCATGTCTAAAAGACCAGAACAAAACAAAACAACAAGAAGGCAAAAAAGGACCTGATACACTTCCAACACATCCTGTATTGATGATTTTTAGATAAATCACAAGTGTACAACAGACAAAGACAGGTCTGTTCAACATAAAATCGAACGTACTGTAGGTCCTCTCTCTCTCTCAGCAGCAGGCAGCTCACACCATCAGCACTGCTTAGAGGTGAGGATTAAAAATGTGGATATAAAGTGCATTCAGTTCTAGTTTTGTTGGCCAGCATGGAAGCAGGTTTCTTTGCAGAAAGGTCTCACTTCCAGGGTTTTAGGCACAGCTGCCAGGGAGGTGTGCTGTCAGCATGTTGTGTATGTCTTTATTTTTTTCTTTTTGTGTTTTTTGATGCCTGCTGCAAACCAAATTTCCTTTACAATTTATCTCTGAGAGCTGCAGTGTCTCCCACTCCACCCCACTTCTTTTGGGCAAAGGTTCAGACTCTGAAGTCAAACAACCTACAGAACTGAGTAGCAGAAGATCTGACCTGGTTTCCTTATCTTTGGTTTTCTTATCTACACTGGCATCTGATGTCAAGGTGCAAAACTTCACTCTCTCTGCCCTGAATCTATCCTCTGCTAATTCTTTATTTTGTTCTAATTTCTTCCCTACATAATAAATAAATGCATCAGTTTTTAAAGGAAGGCCTCTTAAGTTCAAGGTTACCAAACCTTTTATAAATAAACGATATTATTATAAAAGATATTATTAACTCATTAGAAATAAATGAACAATAAATTTGAATCACTGATGATGAAAACTAGAGGAAAAGTAGTGCCTAAGGCTGACTCTGGCTCACTTGCAGTCAGACTGTTGATAGGTGTGCACTGTCCCTGAAAAATAAACCGATAAAATGAAAAAAATTAAGATGGCAATGATGTTCATTCTACCTTATGTATACTTATATCAAATAAAATAGAAAAATGCATAATACATTGAATTAATACATGAATGTCCTTAAATTTTTAGCACGCTCTGAGGAGACGAGCAGACACATTCCTCTCCCCTCAACTCTGCAAAGAACCTTTTCTCTGCAGTTTCAATTTCATCGGAGAGTCACAGTGGCATTTTCACTGAACTTTGGTCTTTTAGTAAAGTTTCAGATCACAAAAACAGGAAACCCCTTTAAGATTTTCTTTGGAACGCCACTGTGTCTTCATCGATGAAAGTGTTTTTAAAATGGTCAAAGGTCACTGAAAAAAAACCAAAAATAGCATAACCAAGAGTGACATGTCTCTAGAGAATGCTGTTGATATCTTCCAGATCATGTCTAGAGTTTTCTGGTTTACATCCTGCAGAGGTTTGTTGATGTGATAAACGGCAAACGTAATGTAGCTTTCCTTTAGCTTCTTCTTTTAGGTTTAACAGGATCCCATCGTGGAATCCAGAGACTGAAGGGGCCACAGTTTCAGCAGAGTTTGACCAGTATTTGTGATGAAAGATGAATATTTTTCTGAATTACCATTTACATTACACTCCAAGTGGTATCAACAGAAGATTGGTTATTCCAGAAAGGTTTAGATATATGCTTAATAGGGAACTGATGCCTTCAGTTAGTTACAGCAGCCTAATTTGCACCATAACAGAAGCAAAACTAAAGAAAGGGAGACAACATGCATGTGACGGTCTGAATCACTGCCAATTATATACTTTGTCATGCTGTCATCATTGCCCTTCAGCCCTTGATTCATTATAAAGACTTCTTATAATAAAAAAAAATTGGATTGTGCACAGAATTGAATCAGGTAAAAACAAAACCAATGAAAGGTTTCATTTCGGAAAGCATGCAGGCTGTTTGAGTCTTTTAAGCAAACTCACACTCCCACATGCTTCTCATTAAGCGTCATACTGCAAAAATGTTAGACCACAGGAAACAGGAAGAGGGGCGGTGGGGAGGCTGTCAGGAAACAAAGAAGATGACAGAATAGAAGCTGTGAGAGTATTATGTTGGTTTCATTTTATGTATAAAAAAACAAACAAACAAACAAATTAAAAAAATCCAGTAAAGTTAACTGGAACACTTGATGAAAAATGATCTGACACATTATTTCAGATGTCCTTTTCATTTCACTAAGCCCTGTTACTGCACTCCTGACCTTGAATAGCAGTAGAGGTCATTATTTAAATAGTTGTTGAGAATCCTGGTCATTTTCTTCAGACTCGACCAGTCACTTATAACAAAAAAAAATGGGCGGAGAAAAGAGGGAGGGGGCAGGAGAAAATTGTTGATTACAACTAAATCCTCCATTACATCGCATTACTGGAAGTACCGAAGAGTCCGTCCTTTGCTAATTTGCATCTCTAACAGTTGTCCTCTCTTAATCGTGCGCTGTATTCACTCGTTATTTACTTTTCTATCCGTGTTCTGTGTGCTTTTTTCTGAGTTTTTTCCCCCGGACTCTATCTATCAGGTGCGGACAGTTCCAGGAAAGAGGGTGCGTAGCCCCCCTCCCCCTCTGGAAAGTCACAAGTAGGTAAATGTCGCGTTACATATTTTTTGTGTGTTTTCACGCGGGGCGGCATGGTGGTGCTGTGGTTGGCACGAGGGAAGTTGTTGTGCCTGTTCTTACCGTGTCCGCGAGCGTTCCCTCCGGCTACCCCACCGCGAGCCCACCGCGAGCTTGTCCACAGCAGGGATGGGCACCAGCGCCAAAGTATAAACAGCTATAGATAGTTGAGTAGCTTTGTAGCGATCAATTGCTTTTGCTAATGAGTTAGGGTGAGTCATTTTTATGTTTATGCAAAGTGTGAACGTTGATACACCCGGTTTATTAACTTTTCCATCACTGAGCAGAACAGGTGTAAAGAAATATGAGTGTAGTGATTGAAATACCCTGTGCTGCGAGCCTGATCCAGATACAGTTTCCCTACAGAACAGAGCAAGGCGCAAATGTAATGCTGTGGGCCACATGTTTCTCCAATTGGTTTAAGGCTGATTTATGATGAGGCACTGCAGAGACTGACTGGGCCTGATCACTATAGCAACACGCTGTCCATCAGCAATTTAATGTGGCACTTCATTTTCAAATCACAACACTGATGCAGACTTAGTACGTGACATAACTAAACTCATGTAGATTTCATCACAGGAAGAGGGTTTTAAGATTCTGGATGGAAAAAAGGAAACGGTGCCAGGCCCCGCCCACTAAGCAAATGACGGTAAACCATGCAGTAAACTCAGCTGCTTCTGTTCTCTGCTTCCGCGTGTTACGGACCAAGTGCTGATATAATAATACTGAAATTTGACTTTTCTTGAGAGTAACACTCAGCTAGCTGTAATGGTGGGAAGTAACTAAGTATCTTTCCTAAAGTAAGTACAATTTTGAGGTATTGAGTGTTTCTCTTTTAATGCAAGTTTTTACATCTACTTTACAACATTTCAGTAGCAAATGAAAATTTTACTTAAATGATTTCATTTTTACAATGTAAGATTTTGAATAATTATGTTTATTTACCTTGAATGTGATGCACTGCTTCAGATAAGACTACAACTGACAGTAAATAATAGTTAAAATTGAGTATGTCTCAACATTTACCTTACATCAGTTAAATGCTGCTTACTTGTAAATGCATCAGCACTAAAGATATTACAAGAGTTTATATCATATGACTAGGAATTTTACTTTACAGTGTGGTATTATTACTTTTAATGGTTAAAACAGATATTTTTATAACATCAAATTACGATGTTCAATCAGTGTGAAAATTGAAAAAGATCTCCTCGCTGTAATTAACCTATTAACAATCATCATTTGATGATCATTTCATCTGTGGCTTCCTTCAGCCTAAAAGAGGTTACAGTGGGTTTTGGCTGGCATCATTGTTTTTTCTGAGCCTTAAAAAAAATCTCTGACTGAGCCAACAATGTTTTGTACAGTTTCAGTTGCCCTTTCTCACAAAAATGTTTACTGCGTAAAAAAGAACACTCACAGATGTGTGGACTGCAAAGCGGATGTGCAACTTGTGGTTAGAACTTTCAGACGGTGAAGTTGGTAGCACCTTTAAGCCGAATCGTACATCTCATGTAGCTCCTCCTTCCCACTGAGTGCAGTCAGTAAATCTGAGCTGCCTTTAATAGGCCAGTCTAATCCGATAGCAAGTTATTTAAAATTTTGTGGTTATTATTGATTAAAAATTGTTTCTTTCTAAACTATCCTTTACCTACATCTATATTTGAATTTTTTTTTGTTTTTGAAACTGTGACAATTTTAATTAACATGGTCATAAGCAAAAATTATAGTTTGGCTTCAGCATACACTTTTGAATAACCTCTCACAAAGCTGTAACTTCCGACTGAAATAGCAGAAGTCTTCTCTTAGTGTTTGAATTTGTTTCTGTAAAAGTAAATAATATTGGGGAAATCATTTATGCAGGTTTTATGCTCAGTATGCAGGTAACAAAACCAGTGATAATAATTTATCAACAGCACAGACTGTAAATGTGTAATGCTGCCATGTAAATGATTTTTGATATCCAAACTCATTGTTAATGAGGTTAAAGGTCATATAGACAACAATTGCATGAAGACAAATAATTTTTAAAAAATATATACATCCACTGATTTTTTAGAAAGGTGCAGAATGAAAGTGTATTTTCTGGGAAAAAAATTTTATACAGGTGAAATAATTATTTAAAAAATTGATGGGTTCAAAATGATCATAATAGCGACATTTGAGTAAGTTTACTGACAAGATTTTATATGGCCGAAGGATCTCTGAGCCAATAACATAACTATGTTGATGTCACATGTTGTGATCGATCTCTGAGGCTTAGGAGTTGCCGTAGTGTTAGCGCATAGGTTTCTTAGCTAAAACATCTGATCATAAAGTATAGATGTACGATTCAGCATGTCCAAACCAACTACACAACAAGCAAGAGCAGTCAAAGTCCTAAAGTCTAAACTAAAGTGTTGTTATCAGTGAGATTGTCAAAATTAGAGAAATATCAGGTTCAATCCCTGAATAGCTATGTTAGCATTAGTGACCATATTCTAGGTATAAATGTTTCACCTTTTAAACAATTCTGTCTCTGAAAGCTTCAATAAAGTTTAAATCAATGTAGTCAAGTTTATACTTTTTAACTTGAAAGTCAGTCGATCAACAAAAAAAAAAGATTAATGATTCTTATTTCTTACACTCATTAAAGATATATGAAGATGGAAAAGGGATGCCCACCACAAGAATCAGCTCCACCATACCCTGGGCCACCTTTGAATTATGAGGGTGCTGGGCCTCAGCCAGAGATGTACCCACCACCGGCGTACCAACAACCAGGGGTGTACCCACCGCCAGCCGTGTACCCACAGCCAGCCACATACCCTCAGCCAGCTGTCTACCCTGCAGCACCTCCACCTGCTGGATACCAGGCAGGTCTGTGTCTGCCGATGTTTAAAGATTAGTGTTACTTTTTACATTGTAATCATGACTAGGGTTGCTTCCTCTGAGACCTGGCAACACTAATTTGAGGGTTTTGAAACGCAATAAATTCAACAAATTACACTTATATGTATTTGATGCAAAGGCATTTAAAGTGTTGGTAAAGTGTTTGTTTAATCTTTCAGGTGTTCCTTACACTGCTGCCCCACCCATCACAACAGGTGAGGCGATACACCTGATCAAAGACAATGCATTCCCATCTGAAACAAAACAGAGATGCATGCACCATTGTACCATTTTTTCAAAATATGCATGTTGTGCATACATTCCCACCCTCACACAAATCTGTTCACATGTGCATGGTAAAAGAGTGTTTTTGCCACTATGTGAAATGAGAGATGCTGTCTCTGCACAGTATCAACAATTCAGTAGTCAGAAGTAGTCAGTGGGTGAAGTGATCAGAAGAATAGCCTATTTGTACCCTCTGCACAACAAAAAGCTTTTGTTCACTTTTCACTGCAGTTTACAGTCACATTTTGAGTTGTGCTTGTAACGGGGTTGCTGTCACAGCAGAATATGAACTCTATATGTGAAAAGTGTACATAGTACTGATACAACCTGCTTTTCATATAAAAGTTGTGTTTACTTTCATAACAATATTTAGGTCTTTTTGTGTGTTCTTCTGAAATTATGGTTTCACACTAAGCATAACAGCAATCTAAGTTGTCCTTTAACATTATGTTTGGATGTCTCAGTAGCTTTAATTACTGGACTGGAAGCAAAGAAAGACAATAACAAAAAAACTGTGTCCTTATGATTTTTCAGTTGTTGTGCTAATGGCTCCCTCTGCTGGTCTTGCTGTGTGAGTGCAGTCAATTTCATCCTCGAATCTAGTAATGAAAGCCCAAAGAGGAACATAAAAGAAAACTAACTTGTCTGCCACTACAGTTATGTTCCCAATACCTAAAAAAATGCATGGCCTCTGTATAACATGAGTTTTTTTCCAAACACTGAATAAGGATGAGAGTCATTAAATACTACTGAGTTATGCATGCACAAACTTGTTGGATTCTGAACTTGTTTTACAGCATGTATCATAACTTAATTTTTATCTGCATCATGGAATCTGATGTTATGGGTCAAAATCCACTTATTATGACAGTCTATAGCAGGGGTTCTCAATTAGAAATGTAAAAGGTCCAGAAAATAAATTTTGAGGAAGTCATAGGTCCACAGCG
>JAPZDV010000544.1:0-10836 GCA_029814665.1 Acanthurus lineatus
CACCCCGACACATACCCACACCCCCCCAAATAACATGAAGCAAACATTGGAGACCTAAATTTTAAAATCAATATTTGAATCTGTAGTTCTGACCATAATCAGAAAATAAGTCCCAGAAATATAATCAAAAGATAGTTTCCTTCAATGTTACTAAAAAGCTAGTAATCAAGTCAGAAAACACATAATCTACTTTGGATTTGGGACACTGGAGTATTGTCAGAAAAGCCCAACAATAGAACAATCATTGACAGTGAGTCAGTACTTACACCCAGCCATGCCATTGTAACAATAGGGAACACAGGGTAGCATTCATTGGAAGGGATATCTTTGCGAGAACACTGCCTCTTGGCATCGGTAAACAATCCCCAGTGAACATTTACTAAATGTTGGTGGCTGAATGAGAGCATCACAGTCTTGAATGGGCATAAGTAATAGATTGTCTCTGAATAGGCAATGGATGGCACGAGCAAGAACAAGCTTTCAAGTGTCATGAGAATGCAGGACTGTAATATGAGTAGGGATTGCAAAACCAGACTCCAATTGGTTTAAAAGGTATTGATATTACAGTGTGGCAGTGTTCATTCTGCATACAAATGTGCACAGTTGAATATAGGGCTGTTTTCATTCAGAACAAATTTTCCAGACTCATTTATCCATTATTTACTGAAACAAAACGGCTGCTGACTGGAGGCAGTCTTTGTCTACTGCCTTTAAAAATGTTATATGTGAAATGTGCTATATCTGTCAAAATACTTTATTAAAGAGCATGGGTTGGTGCTGTATTTCAGTTGCACAGATGATACTAAATTTTTTAAGAGAAAAGATAGATTGTTATTGTAGGAAGAATTATTTTTGTAATACTACTTTCTCTTTGATCATCTTTCTTTTTTTTCTCTTTCTTTTATAACCACATTGCTACTAGTTAATTTAATTGTGAAGATGACACAAATTTTTTGGTATACATACCATATACCATACATACATATCATACGTATTCCATCTAGAAAATGAAGTTGATTTTTAGTGTGTGTGTGTGTGCATGTTTGCGCCTGCGTATGTGCACGTTTGCCTGTGCAGGCGAAAATATATTGTATAAATAGATGTGACAAAATATGGAAATGTTTGCTTTCTAAACGATTTGACTTGGGGGGGCGGGGGTAGCTGAGAGCTGTCTAACACAATATATTTATTGAGCTTTGTCCCTATCCAGCCGAATGAATGAATAAATCCTTGCAGTTCAGCCTGGGTGTGGGCTAGTAATATGCCTGCACGACTGGCGCACGGAGCAACCAGTCTTTAAAGGGAATGAGAGCAGTTTCTCTTATTGGTTATTGCATTTTCCACAGAAACACCCATGAATCGATGAGGTGATTGTACACAGCTGATAGGACTATCTGCTGTACGCCAGTTGCGCATTGGGTGGGGCAGAGCAGGATACCTCTGCTGCTCCTGGGACAAGATGGCAAAGGTTGACCTGGACACTCCCCTGAATAAATTAAAACCCCTGTGCCTTGTGCCCTGTGCTTGTGCCATGCGCTAATATAAGATAGGGCCCAAAGGTAAAATCACAATTTTTTTTGTTACTTTAGTTTCTTGAACAGCACCATCAATACACAATACAGTTAGATTACTGATATTTTAAAACTATAGTGGGGGTCATAGATAATACCTTGCACTAACCTCATTGGATAAAGAATAAATGAGCTTGGCAAACTAGACTATAACATAATAATTACATAATCAGCTAAATAACTCATCTGTCCTTGCAATCTCACCAGTACTAAAGGGAGGGAGACAGGGGCTGGCACTTTAACAATTACCAACTGTTTTTATGCACAGCATTCATATTACTCTTCAGTGCTTTGAGGAAGTTGACAATGATTACATTTTTCCTCTATGCAATAAGGTAGACACAGTAGGTTTATTTGTTATCAATCTAAACAAGTGGTGTTAAAACAGGCTTTAAATCAGACTTGAAGTGTGCTCTTAATATTGACTCTGTTTCTGACTTGATGCTTTGAAGAGGGATTTAAGAGAGGCCATTGGCTATTTCCAATTATTTGCTCAGAGGAAGTATTTCACTGATCCTTCCTTTAGGCAGCAGTGTAAAGACAAATACAAGGACATGTGAGTCAGTCTATTAGAGAGTTACAGCTGCTGAAGTCCTTTCTAATCAATATTTTCATGTGAAGAATGGGTTAACTGACTGGTAATTTATAGCAACAAATCCCCAATGAATTATCATTAAGTCTGTAGTTCTTGGCTCTACTGAACTGATTAGTTTATTTAGCACTCTCATAATAAATGTTTCCTATAGCAGCAGTGAAATGAATGTGCATTATTTGTTCATAACCAGTCTGCTAACTTCATACAGATACAGTTAGCAGCTGGCCCAAGAACAGTTTTTTAGCTTAGCAGCTAAATAGGCAGGTATCTTTCTCAAGAGTTAATGGAGACTAAAACTCAGCTAGTGGCAGAGGACTTGTATATACAGGACTTGTATTTGGTTATAATTTGATAACAAAGTAACAACATCATTTTTTCATTTATAGTCAATCAGTTGTGTGTGTTATTCTGTCTGTAGCAGGTGGGTTAACTAATTTGAACCAATAATATTTTACACCGATGTCACCTGAAGATTATGTATTCAGATTCAGTGCTCTCTGGTAATGGTGTTTATCATCAGACAAAGTGCTGCTCAATAGTGTTGCTTCCACAGCTGTTGTTGCCTATGCATGTCACACCTTACCTCCACCCCTGAATCCAGCAGCAAGCTCTGTTTCTTTGTGGTTGCCCATGGGGAAGTTACATTGATCTCTCCCTGCTCTGGTTTTTAAAATATGCTTCATAGGGAGATATACAACAAAAGCCTTGACAGTCAGTCTAAATGTATGTACATTTATTTTCATTATCATTCCAATCTATTTCAATTATTAATCCCTCTAGTTTTGCCCTGATTCCAGAAACATAAATAGAAAAACAGGGGGCAAATATTTTTAGGCAAGCTGTGTTTAGAAGTCCTCTTTTACAGTACTATCATTTAAACATCATTTAAACAAAAGTGTTTTACAAAGAGATAAACCATGCCCCATCCTTGTATGTCAGCAACTGATCATTTTGAGGATGCCCATTTCATTCCCCGAAATTATACTGTCACCTGCATACTTGAAAATATTCCAAGCATGTATTTTTGAGTGTTTCAAAACTTTCCCAATCGTTTGTTGCCGCTGTCATAACTTGTTTGAAGTGTTGCTGATATCAGGTTCATTATAAACAACTTTTTACAAAAATTTATAAACTGGAGAGGTAAAGAATTAAATGCACAATATCTGCACTGTTTATAAGAGTGTTGATGTTATTATTTTTTTTTTCAACGCATTGCTTGGTGTGTTATGCAGCATTCCTCTTCTTTTATGATCAGGGTTTTACATATTTTCATAGACTAAAAGGATTGAAAGGATTATTGTTTTGTCTATTGTTTTTTATTTTCAAATTCGGCTTATTTGTGCTCTTTACTGCATTCATATGTACTGTCCTCCACTTTGTCCAGTGTGACTCAAATGATAAAAAAAATATCATTTTGGTGGCACTGGTCAATTAACTGACACAAACACTAGATTTGAAGTGTAAATGGAATACTTTGGGGGACTTACTACCTTTAACAAACCTGCTATAGAGTTTTGATGTACCATGAAACTGATGAAAAAATATTACCTGCTGCATGATTAAGTACTGCAACTATGACCATATCAGCACAATGATATTAGCATGTGCCTAAGACCTCACAGTGATGCCAGCATGGCTGTACACTCTGTGTATCTCAATTCCAATATTTCTGTCAGTCATTTCCATATCTTGCACAATGTGCTTACTTGTGTGTACAAATTTCACCAGAGCTTATGTCATATAATATTATACCACCATTATTTTTCTTAATTGTCAGTTTAATTAAACTTTACGAAAAATAACCCTTTTTAGCTTTATGCTGTCATACTGTAATTTAAAGGGTGAAATACTTGCTGACAGCTCCACCCAAGCTTCAGCATAACTACCTGCCCATATTAGGACAAAGTATCTCAAACAAAGCTTCTCAATTCTCAGTTCCCTCACAGAAATACCTTCTTTGACAGAGAGATCAGGTAAATTATATTTTTCGATCTGTAATGTGGTCATTACAATAAATGTGACCTGTTACAGCTTCACTAAACACAACTTTGTAAAGACTATAAGACTATGTTTGTATAAAAACATTTATACTAAAAGAAAAGGAATATATACTATATCAAAATGCATAGATACAAGTGAGCCAGCTTCAAAACACTAATGATCCCGTCTGAAAGTCTGCGCATTGCATAATTTTGTCTTTAGGTTGACAAGAGTCACATTACTGCTGTGAGATGATGGTTTTACCTGGCAAGTTGCTGCTCCTGAAAACAGGTTTACAGAATGTTTGCAAAAAACTACCACAAAATGGGTATCAACATGGTTACTTTCTTGTCTAAAAAAGTAATAAAACCTAATTGTATCATATTAACAGTCATACGGTGAAATTATTACTAACTTTGCTTTACTTACTTGCTTTAAGTCTGCTTTAAAGTCTTGACAAGATTTGCAATCCTTCTCATTCTGCTTCAGAGGCAGCCACTGAGATTGAGAAGTGTGCAGTGATCCACGCTGAACTTTTTGATATAAACACAGCATCTGGGTATTCATTATGCACTGCATTTTACCATTCTTGTCAGTGTGAATGCACTTCTGTACTAAAATGGCAAGTGTAATTATTGAAGTATGCAAACATAAATACAGCATAAGTTTAGTGTCAGTGTAAAATGTAACCTTCTAAGCTCTGTTTGTTCAGGGTCTGGATCCCACGGAGTCAAAGAAAGCCCTGAATTCACATCATTGCAAATAGCTCATAAACAAAAGGGAGCTCTGTTTTCGTCAATTCGGAAAATATACAGTGCAGTATAAACCAAGAGCATGACCCCACAAGAGATTTTAATAATTATTTTGGAATTACTTTTTTTGTGCCATCCAGTTACAAAAAATAAGGTTTTAAGTCTGTGCAGCTCATCATGAACACAGAGGTAGTCACACTTTCATGCTTCTAAGAAAGTTACATCTGTTTAGTTGTAGAACAAAACATTAGTCCTCTTCAGTGAACATTTTTACACAATAATTACACAAGTCCAATACTCTAGCATTCTATCTAGGTCAGCAAGTGTTTGACGTGTCTGCCAACGTGGTGGTGCACACTCATATGCTGCATTTTACAAAAGAAGCTCTATATACCCTTCAAATAGAATTCTCTTTTGTTAACTTCTAGGAGTGTGTTTTTGAATAGAATCAAAGCGAGCCAATGGCACTGTTCACTGTGTGGTCCAAGTGAGCAAGTCCCCTATAATACAGCTTGAACAACAAAAAAAAGTAAAATAAAAATTGTAATGCAACGGTTATGAGAAAAAACAAATCATTATTTTTTTTAATGAATGATTTCATGTTTTAAAAGTGGAAGTCATGTGTCACCTGCAAAGATAACATTCAGTTGTACAAAGTCACCTCTGTACCAGTGCAGTATGTGGTTGTTAATGGCAGTGACCCATGCTAGCTCTCCCCTTGGGGTATGTAACCTTATTTTGTGATGAGTTACTTCACGCATTAATGACTTAGAGGACATTTGACTTGAGTTTTCTTTTTTTTCTAAATTCCATGTCCTTGCATTTCTGACTGTTAAATTATATTTTATAAAAAATTCCTGAATATCATTTGGGGCCGGTGACGGCCTTGGAGTCAAGGTGCTGACCATTAATCTCAGTGCCCCCAGCTTGTGTCCAGAGGAGGATCATATCTGGTTTGTCTATGTTTGCTTCTGCAAGCACATATCAGGTTAAACTATGATGACATGCATTTTGACTAGCAGCCTCACAGCAGGGGGATAGACTCAAAGAGGTATGCTTCTGTGGTTTTGCTTGATAGGGATAATACCTTAGCTCTGCCTTTGGCGAATGAACTTGTAGAGAAACCTCTTCTATTAAAGTTTCTTTGTGTTCAGCTTAATACTGTGTGTCTGTAGTTTTGCATTTGGTTTCACTCCAGAGTTACATTTTATTCTTTCAGACAGCAGTCATATTATGCTGTTTACCAATCACTATAAGTTTTATTTGAGCTGTACTAAGTTACTACTGATGGAAACCAAACCTTTCCTGCTTCACATTTAAAGTTTTCCTGGCAAACTGGCAGGATCTTTGAACTGTGAAGATTTTATTGTAAATGGATTATGTTCATCATCAAGTAAGCTTATTTTTAATTGCCATGTTAGTCTTGTTATAAAATAGCCTGGTGGCAACTTTAACTCTGT
Source organism: Acanthurus lineatus (assembly GCA_029814665.1). Taxonomy (NCBI): domain Eukaryota; kingdom Metazoa; phylum Chordata; class Actinopteri; order Acanthuriformes; family Acanthuridae; genus Acanthurus; species Acanthurus lineatus. The sequence continues at coordinate 6,359 of JAPZDV010000544.1, forward strand.
TGTACTTGATACAATATATAATATTTATTCAATACCATTTTCATAAAACAGGGTTGAAATATTGAATTGAGTTTGTATTTCCTTTAAACTATTACTAAAACAGAGAATTGTAGTAACAGATTAAAAATTAATATATACAACCTTTATTTTTATTTTTCTATAGCAGGGTGAACAGACTATGGATGAGGTGGGTAATGACTTTTGATATTCTCTTGACCCTGCATGGGTACATCACCTTACTGATATCACTTATTCTAAGTAACGGTATTCCAATAATATTCTGGGTGGTTTTAAGCTCAGCCTTCCTGTCATGGGAGTTCATAACCATGTGATGTTTAAATCAGAATTCTTTTGATTTCTTCTCTGTAAAAGATATTTGTAAATAAAAAAAATGCTACCTTAAGTTTGCTATGAAAAAAGCAGTTTTTTGGATTTTTTTAAACCAGAGTGGAGATATATTTATATATGTGTGTGTGATTTTCATGACAGGTTCTCTGTGATGTTGACTCCAGAGCATCTAAAAATGTTCACCTGCTCTACCTCAGCTCATGTACAGAGTGGTGTGTGTTGCTTGTTACCTTTTTTTCTAAAATCAACAATCATCTACCTGGTTTTCTACAGAAGTTTATTTTCTGTGCATCATTTTGCAAATGCTTCCTATTCATAATTGTAGAATGAATGTGTTGTAGCACAACATCCTATCTAAATACAACTTATCTTCTGAAAAGCACAATTATGTATAAGCTGATGAATTAAAATGATGAGTTAAAGGTCAGCAAAGAAACATTTTTATTCATCTCACAGCCTGGCTTGAACATTTGCATTTTTCTGTAAAACAAATTGCAGAATTCAAGCAAAGGATACTGTGATGATACAGTAAAGAAACACAGCAGATGCAGTGCATGATTTTTTTTTTCTGTGTACAGCAGAGTGTGAAAATTCAAAAGGTCACGAACATCAACCTTTTCTGAGTTAAACAGAAGTGTGAAAGAAAATGTTTTTGCTTCAGGATGTTACCACATAAAAGATAAATTTGAACAGAAACATGGAAAAGAAGTTAAGTGCGGAGGAGCAGATGTCAGTTGGAGTTCAGGTACACACTGTTGGTGTCTCACAGACTTTTTCCAATAGTAAAATACAACTTAAAGAACTGCCTTGGTCTGTTGTTAAAATAACTTGAGTCTTTTCAAACCAAATGCACTTGTTACAAGGCAGTTACTGTGACCTCTGCAAGCATGAGCTTTGTAGAGGTGCAATGGTGTTAGTAAAAAGTAAAATGATATCTGTTAATGTTACAGTACAATCCCCAAACAAGAGTGACTTGAGCAGTAAAGACTACTCAACAGTGCTAATTTGACTTCAGATTTGGAAACAGAAGACTGCTGTTTACAGTATCTACAAACAGTTGATGTCGTTGTCAATGTGCAGGCATTCAGTGCAGTTAATTAATGTCAGAGGGATTAGTTGAGATCATGGTTTGGTTTAACACAGCAAGAGTCAATAGTGACTTGAAGCATGACACATAGTTTTTATTAATAATTATTTAAAACCACCATCTCTCCTCAGCCTTAACCAAAGATCTTTTGTTGCCTAGATCTAATGGCAGTACTCAGGATGTTAACCCCAGTCTCTGGCTTACAATACGACTCCTTTGTACAATATGCAATAATAATTGTTTGAAGTATGGGACTATACAGATGGTTACACAAGCTGGTACCAACAAAATTGGCAGAAATGCTAGAGAAGTCTGGAGGTAAAAACCTGGAAGGCCACCTGCTTGACAAATTCATTCCTTGAGTGAGAAAAGAGGAGATGAAAAGTGGAAGCACAGATCAGCAGTAACAGTCTTTCACATCAGAAAGGAAGGTGAAAAACATTCAGGTCTAGGGAAACCGGGGCAGTTCTCCTGACTAAGCTGAGTGTGTGGAGCAAAGCCAGGATAACGCTCCTGACAAGAAAAGGTTCATGCACTCACTTGGCTACTGAGTGCAGGAAAATCTACCTACTGGAAATAAGAGGCTTTGTGAGTACTTTGAATCAGTGGAAAGCTTGGAGCAGCAGATGCAAGAGAAAAAAAAAGCTGCAAAAAAACTACAGCTAAGACTCATGGGAAATATGAGGCAGAAAAAGGACCACACTTTCTATTTTGAAGGCTTTGTCAAGTTTTAAATTAGGACTGCCACAAATAATTGCCTTATTGTATCAGGTGTATGTGTCTATCTGTGTGTACTGCTTGAATTTTGCAATGTGTACATGTGTCTGTGTGTATGTATCTGAGTTTGATGAAAGCTATGTAGCTGTTTGTAGTTTTTAAAGCAGGAAACAGCTTTCTGTTTTATCATAGATCTAAGTCTGTGTGTGGTCATCAGAGCTCTTACTGCCACTATTTATTGATGAAACAACATTTTCAACCAGATTCGCCTGTGGTAACTGGAGTAGGATGAATGACTGTTTGGAGGGGTACATGAGTTCTAATTGGCACAGGTGTTGCTGTTGGCTGTTGGCAGTAGCACAGTGGACCTGAAAGGCACAAACTGTAGAGCTAGGGGGAGAACTGCTTGAACTGTCTCCCTCCTCTGTAGGGACAATTGTATTTGAGCTTACATAATGTGACAAACAAACAAATAAACAAATAAATAAATAAATAAAACTTTTCTATATGCCCTTTAGGGTCATAGGGCAAGGTAGTGGAGGAGACAAGAAGATGCAGAATACAAAGAATTTTGATGTCATGTGAGTGTCTAAGTACATATTAACAAAGAACAGAACAGTTTGGGGGTCTGCTGTGTAGAGCCCTGAGTAGCACTGACTCCTCTAACAACTCCCATACCACCACCCATCCACCTAAACACACAAACACACACACACATACACTCACACATTCTAGTCCCTTTTACATCACAGGGGCAGCTCCGATTATTTTACTAACAGACGAGCCCTGAGCTGAATGAAAAGCCACTTGTTTGTCATACTTCACAATAACAAGGTCATTGAAGGGTACCAACCAATAAACACAGTACATAATCGGTTATTTCTTTATATGTATAAATTCATAAATGGATTTAATTAGAGAAACCTAATATTTGCATGCTTTGAGACTTTTCACAATTCAGAGCTTATATATACACCCCTATTTTTCATACTGTACCCCAGTCTGAAAATATAATGATACAAAAGGCCTTCTGTTCTCATTTTAGCCCCATCAGCTGGGCCTGTTTTTTTCTTTCTGCTGTCACATCTCATTTGGTGTTAATTTGCCTTTAGCAATGCAGGCACCAGCCCCTCAACACTGTGTCACTGCTATTGGTGCTACTCGGACTTCTGTTGGGCAGTGATGAGGTCATATTCGTTAAAGAGGAACATCTTCCGCAAGGCAAAGTCAGAAAGGATGACCCAGTAGAGCAGAAGGCTTTGGGACAAGTGTTACTGGTCTTGGTGCACGTACTAGCTCAGACTTGTTTTATACATAGTGACATTTTGGTCATAGTGTAAGATAAAATAGAATATCAGTTTGTAACAGTTCAGCCAATACACATAGGGAAATTTTCCAAGCTGTATATTTACCCATCTTTTTAAAGCTTTGCCAGAAATGGTTTTTATGCATCAGCATACACAATTTAGGTTTTGGTCTGTGTTCTGTCCATTCATAACACACAAGCATTGAAGGCATTTCCTAATAATCAGAACCAGGCAAAACCTAGTCTCGCTTTGTACCTGTCACGTATTGACATTATATAAATGGAGACAAGCATTTTTTTTTTCTCAAAGACATATCCCTGGCTATCTCATCCCAAAAATGAACACCTTATCAGAGAATGTGAACTTTTGTCACTTTCTTTTTCAGTCTCTTGGGAATGAGGTGCAAAAAAATTTTATTCTGTGTGCAGATTATTTAAAATTTATTTTGTGCATTTATTTTTCCTGGGTTTGTAAAAAGAGCTTCAGTTGTCTTTACAAAAAAAAAAAAGCTTACTTCTCTAACTTAAATGTAAACAATAATAATCCCTGAGGTGCCAGACCTGGGGCCTGTACTACATAGAAGAATCTGGGTTTACCAAGGTAACTTCATGTTAAACCCTGGGTTCAACTGTACAACCATGGTTCATTTCTTAATGAGGACTATCTCCATGTCAACAAATGCTAAATGGCTAAAATGGCTAGCCTGATAGGTAGCTCGTTAGCTGATTGTCAGGGAATCACTCAGAGACATAAGAGGTTTCTGAGGCTGACGAAATTCCTTTGCACACTTAGAGGAATATCTATATGAGAGATACAGATTTTCATCAGATGGATTGAGATACATCTGTCAGCTTTAGAGCCACATGAGCCAAATGAGCCATAGGGTGTTGGGCCAGCAGATAAGCAACATTGCTAAGTCAGGCAGACCAATAAAAAAACAAGTTATTGGAGCTTTACAAAGTGCAGGGATTCTCTCTATCTCTCTCTCTCTCTCTCTCTCTATCTCTCTCTCTCTCTTT
>JAPZDV010000545.1:0-10828 GCA_029814665.1 Acanthurus lineatus
CTATCTATCTATCTATCTATCTATCTATCTATCTATCTATCTATCTATCTATCTATCTATCTATCTATCTATCGATAGATGGAACCTTTTTTTGGGGATAGATGTGTAAAATACAGATTTACAGACATCTAAACAACGACTCAAAATTGATGATGGTTCATTGCTTTTCAAAATACGACCAATTTACCGGTCACTACAGCGTAATCTTTTGAGTATTTGTGGGTAATTGTGAAAGAGTGAATGCGGCTGTTATTTCAGGCACAGTCGTTGTCACAGAGGGCTGTCAATAAACAAGTGATTTTGACATGTGTGTAGATAAAGTTCATTCAGTCTAAGTTTTTACACAGAATTTATTTTTATGCTTGATTTTTAAAGGTCAGATCATGTTGTAGAAAATATAATAGTAGACATTTCCTTCTCTGTGTGTCTGATATTTGGCTGCGGGGGTGGTGATCATTGACCAGTAAATATCAGTTTGTTTTAGAGTAGCACTAGAGGATAAACCCTCCATAAAAAACAGACTCAGTTTTTAACCTTGAGCTGTTTGTTGAAAAGTTTGAGAACTTTTGAGAGGAAAACTAAACTTCTTTTGTAGTCAATTATGACTAATTATTATGACTGATTATTATGATTATTGTTATAGTTCTGATTATTATGATTTTTTCATAATATTTAGATCTCTATATGTAAGTGATTATTTATCTGTGCTTGGGATCAATACTATTTTAATATCCATCTGACACATAGCAACATTACTATTTATTTATAATTGCCTGTCCGTCAGATGAATGAATGTAAACCTATTCTTCTTCACTCTCCTTTAACCTCTGGTTTTGTGGCCACCACCACCTGAAAAATATGGTAAATGGACTGCATTTATAAAGCGCTTTTCTAATATTTCAACTGCCCAAGACCTGACATTAGCTGCTAAATGCTCCACTTGTTCATCAACTAGTCTCTTACTGTGTCTGCTGTCTGTTTGATGCTGAGAGGTTAGTGTTCAGTTGGTATGTCAGAGTCACCTGCCTTGACTGGAGGCCCTGTTGATAAGGGGGGTATGAAATGATAATGAGATAAAAGATGCTAAAGTGCTCTTTAGGGGTGAGGGCAGCTGTAGAGTTGCTGATAATCCCTGTGGCTTTGCCATTACAAGCAAGTCATTTCTAACTGCACAAAGGCAAGGAGCCCAGCTCTAATCAGCACTAATTTTCACCAAGATCATAAAATTGTCTTGCTGTTTTCTAAGAGAGAGTATATAGAATTTCTGATCAACGCTCCTGAAAAATGTCAGATTTTGTGAATGAACATAATGAAAGAAAACCATAACTGTTCAAAGTCTTGTTGTTGTGAAGACACTCAAATGTATTTCAAAAACAAGCACTCCTCTTTTTTAAGAGCAACTCCTTCAAAGAAAAACATGGGCTTAATTTGAAGTACTCTGCTTTCAAATGTTGAATTATTACTGGCCCCTTTTTTTAAGTGACTATGATGGAGTTTTGGATATGATTGTTTGACTTTTGTATGAAAGCACAGAGGCAGAGGGGAAGATGAGCGCAGCTGTGGAGAGTAATGTTTGGCAAGATTGTAAAGCTTTATTTGATATGATATGCGAGAGCTTTGATATTAGATAAGACTTACGCTCTCTGATGAGATGATGAGAGGAACAGAGCCAGGCAGAAATGGATAAAGGTTAGTCTTTATAGAGACTGAGGAAGCAGGGGGAATTTCTAATAATGATTGATTGATGAAAGGATAAGTGAAATGAAGTAAATGAAGAACTTAATGCACTAATGGAGAAATGATTGAATAAATTTAAAAAAAGATAGCGGGGAGTGAAGCTGTGGAAGGATGAAAGTCCAAGATAATGTTGATATATAGAACAACTGCAGTGTTAGAGATGCTTCCATCAGGGGCGGGGTCAGGAAATGGCAGTGTGTGTTGTCATGGCAGTGATTTATCACACTTCTGTGGATTGAAAAAGAGCAGAGAACCTAACTTTAGTTGAGAACTTGTGAAATGTGCTCACACACACCAACACACACACACTAGCACACACACACAATGTGCTTGTCATTTCCCCCAGTGGCAGCAGCACTAACGGTGGCTGTGAAAAAGGTGCGCCCTAAAAAAAAGAAACAAAAGCTGACAAAGATGTTTTGCTGTGGGGATGCAGCTAAATTTGCTCCTCTGCCCTTTCTACCACTTATTTTTCATTTTTACATGTAGACTTTCTGAGGTTTTTTTTAAGTTGACATGAAAAACCCACCAAATTTTTGCCGACATTTTTCATAAAATTCTGGCAGATTCATCCATTCTTTAAATAAACCAGACTGAAACCTCAAACTATTCTGAATCTAATAACATATAACGCTGCTACTGATTAAATAAATAAGTTAAACAAAATAAATACAGCATGTGTTAAACCCATCCAAACCCTCACAAATTACATGAAATAGGAGAGGCTTACAAATAATTTTGCTAATATCAAACAGTGCATTGATAAGTGTAAAAAGCGTTTATAGGTGTATCTTAGAAAACTCTGGATGTCAGTGCTATCATACTAAAACGCTTCAGTCATTAAAAAAGAGCAGTGTTGTGCTGCTTCACATGAAACAACTGAGCTGACCTTTCGATCAGTTTGGAAAATGGAGACTAATATGATTCCATCCGAGTGGCTGATATTTTGTGAAATTTTTGAGTATTTTGAAGTATAATCCACTGTTCAAAATCATATCTTACAACTCAGTTTGTGAGGCTTTCTTTCCATGAAGCTGATAAATAAAACTTACCTTACTATTTCCCAGAATCCTTTGATGAGAAGGTTTTTCAACTTTGTGAAAAAATTTGGTCTTTACCAAAAGCTCCTCAGTCTATGGTCAAACTGCCAGAAAACAACAAAGTTGGTACAAGATATAGCTGACTTGACGTATCTTGTGAGAATATTAAAATATTAATGAACATTTCTGTAAAATCTAAAAAGAGCTTCCTGTAGACATTTACTGTAAACTGACCTGTCTTTTAATACTTCAGTCAGAAGGTTTCTTATCCTTCATGTTAGTGTTAGCTGCTCTCGGTGATGCTGAATCCTACAGAACATCCACACTGGCTCCATGTATTGACGGAACCATACATCAGTCTAAACTTGGAAGAGCCAAACAGGGTTCTCATGAAGCTTGAGAGAAATGCTGTGTATTGCTGTAGTCTTTACTGACAGAATCATGCAGAATCCACTTCTCTTTGTCATCCTCCACTGTTGCAGCAGTCTGCTCTGAGCTCTGAGCTCTGGACCGTCACACCACCTCTGTTTTTTAACATTAACCTCCTACTGTAGGAGAAAAAGTAGAGTGAAGTTTGTTAGTTAGTTAGTTTGCATTTCAGCTAGTTATGCAGTTGATAATCATGATTTGCGATACACTGTTATATCAGGAGCAAGTGTGTTTCACTTGCATGAAGTTGATTCATTGCTTTTCATGTCTGCAGTCTACAGAATTCAGTTCTAATTATCTGCTGCATGTGACACTTGCTTTGAAAATATCTAAAAATATCCTTACATTAGCATTTTGTTCTAGAGTGTTTGTAAAGCCTCACTCTGCACATAGAACCAGAGTACATCAGAAGTAAAGCAGACATGCAAACAACACACAAAAGTACAGGAAAGTTAAGAGGGAGGGAACCTTACATGTTCATGAGTTCTGAATAATTTCCCAGAAATGTTCAATAGGTTTCCTTGAAAAACTATTCCTGAATTATTTATGATTTATATCTGTTTAACAATATATTGAATAATGATAAATAATAAATACAGACTCTTTGAATGAATGTCTTTTTTACAGTACTGGCACAACAAGACCAACCCACACATCAGATAGAGCTTGATCACAACCCTTACACTTGTGCTCGTGCAACAGTCAGATAAAGGGTACTCATCTAAAGAAACTCAAACAACAAGGTCTTCCCCTCTATTGAGCTGGACAGTCTGACCCTGCTCAATAAAACTACTGAACCTGCTCAGTAAAAGCAAAGTATTGTTTTACATATATGTTTTATCATTATAATTATCATACTAATTTTATTTTTCAGTCAATAAATTCTATTTAAGGTTATTTTAGTACATTTAACTTTGGTCATAAAGTTGCTACTTTTGGTATGTCGATACGATACTCGATTTTTAAAGAAAGAGTTTCTTCCGTATCTCTGTTTCCTAGCTTCTGACTTTTAATATCAACTGAAAGAAAGATGAGTTGATTAAATCTAACATCAGTTTCTTTTATTAAAAACCATAAAATGGTGTTAGCGAGAAGAGAGCGTGACGACTCTCTCAGCAGTATGAAATTATTTCACATAAACTTTGTGTTTGTGTGTGTGTGTGTGCATATGTTTGTGCATGTGTGTGCATGTGCGCGTATTTTATTTGCAAAACAGCTTCCATTTGTCTCTTTAGAAACCTATAAGTGACTATGTACTGTAGGCTTTGATTTTTATTATTAGTAGTAGTAAAATTTCCTTCTTAATCATGAAATTCATGGTTCTTTTTGACACGCAATAAAAGAAGAATCAACTGCCAAAATTACAAACTCTTAGTGTTTTGTAGTACTGAATGTAGTATTGAGTACTGTATCTCTAAAGTATTACTGTTTTGAACATGTTTGAATGTGTTATGTTAAAGATTATTATGTTAAAAATAAACATATCTGTGTGTGTGTGAATTTACATAAAAATAAACAAGCATGTATGTGTGCACTTGTATAAAACTAAATGCACACACACACACATACACAGTATTCAGCATGTTTGTTGTGAGTCTTTCAGCACCACAGTTAGTGGACAGCTCCGGAGTCTTCTGGCCTGCAGTCACCACTCTCTCTCACCAACCCACCCACTTACATGCATACACACACCAAACACATTACCACAGTGGACTCTGCTTTTGTTAGCGTCTCGCTGCCTTCCTGACCTGATTGACAGAGTCATAGACCGGCACACAGGTCAGGGTGATGGGCCTCACTTCTCCCATTGTCCTCAGTGAAACAGCTACAGGGCACAGTGTTCTGCTTGGCTGGCTGAAAGCATGTCTCACATCCAGGACCATATTGCTTTGATGTGATTTAGGCAATACTGCTTCAAAGTCCTTGTAAACTGCAGTATAGTGGCAGGGTAAAGATGGACATAATAACTAAGGGACCTCAAGCCTTCCACACTGCTGAACTGTTCATCAGGCTACCAATCAATACTATGATAATTTCAAAAAGCTTTATCAGTGCCACAGAAACACTGCTGTGCGTCCCAGGTACCAACTTCACAATGCCGAAACAGACTTCCTTTGTGGAAGACTGGCTTTGCACTTGTACTTAGTTACATTCCACCACAGCCTCTTTAGTTTTGTTGGCTGGTAAAATATCATTGTGTTTTTTGTGCCTTTGTGTCATAGTGCCAAGTCTTACAGCAGTGGAAAACACTTAAGTGTCTCTTTATCAGCAGTCTGACAATGCAGCAAGCTGAAAACATTGCTGGTTACTGGGTGAGGTTCCCACAACTTGCTCATTTAAAATCTGTTAAAGGAATGACCTTTGAGATACTTGTCTGTGGTGAAAACTGTGAGCTTGCACTGCAGTAAAGAAGCCCTGCTTTCTGTGTAACAGTGGGGAAAACACTAATCTACGCCTCTGCTTCACTTTCTGCTGAGCTTAATTCATTTTTTAAAATTTTTTGTCTGAATTTGGTTTTATTTGGCGCAGTGTAGCGTGTCTCTCTTGGCAGCATTGTCTATTCCCACAGCCAGGTTTCTGAGAGTAGTTAGTAAACAGATAGAGGTTGTGTATGCTGGCTTTGAGCTAGAAAGACAGTGAGGCTTCGAATAAGTCAGAGATCTGACAGCCAGTGGCAAAACTCTTGACAGGTGGCACGCTGCAGTGATTCTTACTACTGACTTCCAGACAGCTCGTTCAGCCTCCAACAGCTTTGCAAGCATTTAAAAATCCTTAAATTGGAAAATAAATTCTGTCAGGGGTAGATGATGACTAAGGGTTGTGCAATATTATGATGGATGGGAAACAAATGGCACAGCAAAAGACCATATGGGAAGGAGTTGCCACATGGTTTGAAATCTGTGTTTTCTGTCAGTTTTGTGACTGCAGGGATGGCTGCAGGGATTTTTGTGAAAGTACGATCTGTGTGTCTCAGGGACAGAGGCTTGGTTCATCTGAGATTCCTTTATACTGCAGTTTGGAAAAAAAACATGAATTGGAGACCAAAAGTCCATGAAAGACTAACTCCATTGGTTTGCTCCCTGCAGAGAGTTTTAGAGAGCTTACTGTGGTGCCTCGGATGTTTTTATTAAAGGCCAGGGTTATATGTTTCTTCCTCTCATTTTTATAACACAGTAAAGGAAATTTTTAATGGGTCAACAGATATCAGGCTTTGGCAGTTCTCTTGGAATTTACTATTATTTTAGCCTGAAGATTTACATGAAGTGGATTTTATGCTGTCAGAAAAATGTGGTTCTACAAGTCTTTGTTCCTTTACTTACATAATACAGATAATTCCACCGATGTCCCCTTTGCAGCATAAAGAGATTTGCATGTCCAGTGCAACGCCTGATGTGTAAATGTCATTGTTTTTTCCTCTTTATTCTTTTCTATGTATTAATTTTTAGTTTTCTTTTGGTGCTACCCTTTTTCTTTCTGCCTTCCCCACACATTTTTGGCAGACATAAGTATTTCATCATTCTGAGCTCTGCACTAACTCAACACTGACACAAGAACTGAGAAACAAGGAAACCAGAATCACTCTTTTTCTATGAGGGAGATTGCATACGATTTTACAAATTTTTTTGAGAGACATCTGACATATTTGTTTCAGAAACAGATAAATTCATATTACTTCATGTTTTAGAAAAATGTAGGAATAGGAACTTGATTATTTGCTAGCATTAGCTAACATTTACTACAGTAGGTTTTCTGATCAAGCCAGACCAAGTATGGCTGTAACAGTAACTTTGAAGGAAGAATTCTTTCAATAGTTGCACATTTTTGCTTTAATGTCTGTTGTCATGTCTGCACACAACCAGCCTTTAGACATGTACCCATATCACTGGATTTCACTACAAGATTATGATACATTTCCTTGACTTTGTGATGCTCCTCCTTTGACCAGATATATAAAGTTCAGTAACTGGGAAAATGGTAAAGTTAGTGTAAAAAAATAGTGTGGTTCTCTTTCTTACTGGGATACAGTAGGTGTATTTACTGATTCATTCTGTATACATGTATGTAAATATGTATACATGGATATATATTATTTTGGCATGAATGAATAACTTTTTGAGGGGTTATTATCAGATGTACCAGTCTATCATTGAATTTCTTATAATGACTACAATCACACGCAAAAAACACCGAGATGTGACAATAAGATGAATACAGACACTGGACAAAGTCCAATCCAGTTTGCTCCAGACATCATAAGTTAACTGCTATTACTGCCACTGTAGATAACATTTTTGGCCAATTTGTACTGAAATGTGTGGTTTGGTTATTGCTCTTTGTTTTAAAATAGGCCTGGCAACTCAAGCTTGCTTTAAAATATGGAGTTGGGCTGAGAATGAGTTGAATAATGTTTAAATTTGCTGTACTGTCTGGAGCGGTGCTCAAGTGAGAGGAGGGATTTGCCAGTATCAAGAGAAGTGTTGATGTGATACAAAAAAACCCTCTGTGTCCAATGTTTCTCTACACACAAATTCTCTGCAGACTTGTTTTTCTACTAAAAGACAGAATGACAGCTGACTCATATAAATGCAGGTTGAGTGCACATTAGTAGGTCTGTGTTAAATATGTCTATTGTATGAAATGTATTTTTCTTCACTACGACGCATTTTTATGTAATCTGATCATGGGTCACATGCCTCGCTCGTGACCAGGTGTCCTTCCTCTCTTTCTCCTTGGGGGTGTGGGGGATGGACTTTGTAAGTGGTGCAACAAACAGCTGTTTATGTATTGAGGACAGGGATCAGATTGATTGCAGAATGTTTTGTTCTCTTTTTTTCATTTTTACTCCAGTTGCATCAAAAATTTATTCATGGCCAACCTCCAGGACAAAATGTCCAAAAAGTCACACTTGTCTCAACCAAGTTGGACTGAGTCTATTCCACTGGGTGACTGAGGAGAGAAAATCATACAGCATGTTGTATTAACAGATGTAACATGTTTGCCTTTCAATCCTGATGCTGCTCATCCTTCTCAGTGGTTTTAGCATTTCAAACATGTCTAATGTCTGTACCTTGAAGAATGTTACAGTAGTGTCCTCTCCTGAATAAGAAGTATCCTCTAATCCAGTTGATTAGATTTACCTCACTCTCCCAACCTTCTCTCCCCTGCAGCTCTCACTGTGAAGTTTGCTGTCTGTGTCACCCTCATCTCTCCATCCACCATCTCATTCATCCTGAGGGGAGGAAACCGTTTCTTAGCTAGAACTGATGAAATTGTGTGTGTGTTCTTGTGTTTAGTAGTTTGGCACTGAGCCCCATAGAAGCCCTCGCGATCAGTGTATGAATATGTGTGTGAATGAGTAAATGCTGACCTGTATTGTGAAAGCACCTTAAGTGGCAAAAGATGAAAAAGTGCTATAAAAAGTAGTTTATTTGCCATTACCTTTCCTTATGTTGTGTTAGTTATTTGTTGACATTCTTTTCAGTCTATTCCTTTTGTTGTAGATGATTATTTGACTTTACATCTCATTTTAATACATTACTTACTTTATAATTTAGTCAGTGAATTTCAGAAAAGGTCGTAGCTCTATGCATCATTTAGATACTGCCTATACTTTTTAAAAGCAAATGCCTTTAAAAATGACTATCCCAAAACATCTGAGGTTTTCGAAATGATCTTCTCAGAGCAGTAGGAACATTTGGCTAAAAATATACTGTAATGAGATTAATAAGCCCTAACCCTGGATGCAAAACAAAAATCCCTTGCACAGTCTGTTAGTTTTTGCAATGCTTTTTCTCTCCTCGCTCCTTAATTGCCAACTTGTGATGTGTGACCTGAGGTGTGTGCAGTGATCCAAACATCACTGCAAATTGACGAGACTGAATTCATGGTGGGTTCGGTTCGCACTGTGTCATAGCTTTAATTGCCGGGGCCTCTGCAGGGCGGTGGGCCGCCAGAGTTTTATTAGTGAGCAGACAGCCCCCTTTCCAAACCCCTCCCATTCCACACACTACCCCATCCCCTGTCAGCCTCCACCCTTTCAATGCCCTAGAGATTGCCTTGCTAGCTCCAAAATGAATTCAGGCGGAGATCTGCTACTCAAAAGTCTGACTCTCCCTCCTCCCGAGGAGGAGGACTTAATTGGAAAGTCTGTGTGTGAGAGCCCAGGATGTTCAGCCTTGAATTCATGCCAACAAATCCAAAGTTCCTGCACATAAGTGACCCCTGCAAAGTTATATAATGGCAATAGTACATTATCCAACTACTTAGGTCTTCTGCAGCTGTATAACATAACAGTAGCATACTCCTTAATAGCTGTGTGCCATCAAAGTAGATCACAGTCATAAAAATGCATTAAGATCATTAAATAGAGAGAAAGCAATATTCCCACAGACATGTTAGATTTTATTCAGACAAAAAAATCAACTAATGATTTACCATCAGTTGATATCAGCCACTATATCAAATTTTCTGTACAAGACTACTTTGACCCAAGAATTCACAATAATGACATTATTATGATATCTACAAGAAATTTTGTAAAAAAAAAAAAAAAAAATACCATCAGTAATATTCATCTGTAAGTTTATTGGAACAACATCTGCCATTAATACAATGTTAACTAAAAAAATATATAATATGTAAAATATTGTTTGTACATTTAGCACAGCATCAAGTTTTAAACATGTATAAATACCACCATTATTGTCAGTACAGGTATACTGCTCCTACACCACAGTTGATACCAATGCTTAAAGCTGCTTAGATCCTAACAGAAAATAAGCAATTTCCAGTTCACACACTTAGACTCATAACTGCATGCTCATCCTGTTGTGGTTGTGTTTGTGTTTCTCTTATTACTTTATGTCTAATATTCAGTCTTTTTCTATTTCTAGTACTTTTCTGAAAAAAAAAATGTCTGTATGCCTCTTTAGCTGCTAAATGCTACACTCTGATCATTAATTAGTCTCTGACTGTGTCTGTCTGCTGCTTCACGCTGAGCAGGTAGTGTACAGTGGGTTTATATGAGTTTTGTTCACCCACAGCACATCCCCTTCACCATAGCCCCCTCAGTCTTACCTGAGCCTACCCAAACAACCAAACTCAGGGGACAGGGGGACCAGGGTCACCTCTACCACCACCCCACCACCATCCATTTACATAACCACACCTCCCTCTCCATCAGAGCTCCAAACTCCATTGAAAGGCTTTTTCTCGCTATTTTTGTTTCCTCTACAGGCCTACTGAATTTGTTCTTAATAATAATGGAGCAGAGCCATTCTTACTGTAATTAGTTATAGTTACATATATAGTTATTGTTATTAGTAACACTTGTGCTTATCTTATAATGAAAAGTCAAAATGTCTGACATCAAAAAAGCATATTATTGACTGTTACACCATTTCACCAATTCCACTTAAATTTTTAGCTCTCTACTACTGGTCAGTTACTGTAAGAAGTGGGCATTCTAATGTGGTGATAGAATAAAGGTAAAAATAAAGAAAAGAAAATAAAAGAAGAAAACCAGAAAAAAAATTCAAGTGTTACGGTCTGAACTAAGGAGGCAGGACCCAAGTGCAGAATTATAGCAAACTGAAGTTTATTTATTACAAAAGGATAACAAA
>JAPZDV010000546.1:0-10822 GCA_029814665.1 Acanthurus lineatus
CTCCCAGATTTCTAACGGTGGTACTAGAGGCTAAGGTAAAACCCTCTAGAGTAGCTATATTATGGGATAGTCTGATCTGATGTTTTTTAGGGCCAAGTACTATAACTTCAGTCTTATCTGAGTTTAGTAGTAGAAAATTGTTATTACTAGTAATATTACTATTGGTATTGATACTAGTATTATTAATAGTATCAGTATTATAAAACATTTACATATAGCTTACATCAAGTTTAACATCTAGTTTTTTATCTTATCTTTTGGCTTTGCTCTCGGTCCCCTTTCTATCTGTCTCTTTCCCCTCCCCCTCTTGCCCCCTATTTGCCGCTTGTATGTAAAAAAATAAATAAATAGATAAAAAAAGGCTGAGTAGTCGTTTTCGGGTATGTTGTGTGGAAAAAAAAACTACCGGGTGGACATCTGGATTACACAATTTGTGGAAGAAAGATTTTGCCTATCACCGGAGCTCTTCCAGTCTCCGCTACCACCTAGATGCCAAACATGCTGCAATAAATAAAAATGGGGCCAACTAATCCTTTTTTGTTTTGATTACTGAAAGTATTCAAGGCAATCGGTTTCCTAGATTCTACTGAGTAAATACAACTGTTTGGTTAAGTCAGATTTACTTGGTTTACACAAGTTTCTATAACTTACAAAGAACAAATTACCTTCACTTTACAGTTCTGAGTTGTAGCAACTACACAAAGTTAAGTAAATAGAACTGTATTTTAAGTTAACTTAACAAGTAGATATAAAGTAAATATGACCTAAGACTAGCAGTTATAATTACTTACTTTTTTCAAGGCAACCGGTTTCCTAGATTTTTTTTAAGTAAACTCAACTTATCAGATTTTAGAGTGTGGATGGAAATAACAATCACTGGTATGAAGAGAAAATCCTCTCCTGTTATGCTGACAAAAAACAACCCACCATCTACAAAGGCAAAAACTCTCCGAGAACCGACTAATTTCTCAGTCCCACATGAGGTGCTTGTTGACAGTGCCTGTGTGGGCCAAGTAAACTGTTTAACCCCTTTTCAACATTGTGAAGTCACTTTTTCCTACTAGAACTGGATGGTGGCAGTTTTGGCTTTGGAATACCATATAATGTGGCGATAGCCATTTTTATCATATTTAAGGATGTGGTATCGTGAGAGGTAAAGCTTTGTCTCAGGACCGGGAGTTGATGGTTCCTAGGCCAAATTTTGGGGTAGAATGCTGCTTTCCATATGCATGTGTGTGTGTGTGGTTGTGACCCACATATACGCACACACACACATTTACATACATAATATCTTGCTGCACACCACAAGGACCCCACTTTGATGGTCATGTGAAATGTGCTCAGCATGAATCTCAATTTGCACTAGGTCAAATAATCTGCAGTTTATAAATTGCATCCCTTTTTGATGCTACATGCATGTCTATGTACAAAACACTTAGAACCAAACAACTTTTTTGCTACATTCATTGATGTTAAATAGGGGCAAAACAATTGTGTGTAGTTACAGAAGTAACAACCATACTTTTCTATTAAATTGTATGTCTTATGTAGGCTTAAATTTTTCTTTTGTTTGCCAAACAAATAAGATGCAGCACATGCTGGCAAACAAAGTGAGAATGCAAACCACACACATGTATATGTTTTTAAAGCCAAAGGTGCATATATTAGATCAAAAGCCAAGTGGATAGAAGAGGGAGAGAGAAACTCCGCTTATTTTTGTAGACTGGAACAGTCTAATGCTATTGGAGCACTTCTGATAAATAATCAAGAATGTACTGACTCAGATTTAATTTCTAAGAAAGTCTTCAGATTCTATAGTGAACTATACTCCTTTTACTACTCAGCCTTTAGAGGATCATGATTTCTTTGAGCATGTTAAGGTAGGGATCCCCAGAACGAATGACTGTAAAAAAAAAATCATATGAAAGAGACACAAATATGTGTGAAGCAGAAAATGTGAAGAAAAGCTTCGCTTTTGACAAATCTCTGGGTTCAGATGGTCTAACTACCAGCATTTGGAGACAATTCTGAATGTATCTTAAAGACCTAATTTTCAATATTTGAAAGAGATACTTAAATCTAAAACTCTTCCGACTACTGTAAAGCAGGGAATAATCACACTCATACCAAGCTCTGGCAGAGATCCCAAACTAATCGACAATCTTAGACCTGTGACCTTTCTCAATGATGGATACAAAATTTTAACACACATTTATACAAACAAAACATTGCTCGATGCAACAGGTAGCAAAGAGCTGATTGAAACAGCATCTTCTTAGTTTAAATTTTTACGCTGTACAAGTTATAACAGAAAAGGTAGGGGCATTGGATTTCTCGATCACAATAACTTCAACTGTCAGACTGTGGGTCTTGTGAGTTTTCAACTTTTGAATGCTTAGCTGTGGTAGTTAAAGCTATTGTTTATACAATTTTACTCAACGTATGCACCCCCTTCACCAATAAAAAGGTTTTATTAATGAATATGCTGAACTGATTCCAAAAATTTTCATTGACTATGACTGCATTGTCATTACTGGTGATTATAATATATTTATCAACAATCCCACCAATCCAGACACAAAAAGTTTCTTAATGTTCTAGACAAATTCAAATTCACACAGCATGTTATTTGACCCACATATAAGATTCTATTTAAAAGCCTTAATGTAACAAAAACAATTACTGACATTCTGGATTTGCAATCTCAGGTCATTCTTACATCTTCTTCAATATGACCGGTCACAGATGTGACAATGCCAGAATTGTAATTAAGTGCTTTATTACTGAAAATATGTCTGATATGTTTATCCAGGAATACATGCTCATAGTCTGCCCATCATGTCATCATGCAATGAGATGATGAACAACTTCAACTATATTGTAGGTCACATCATTAACAGTATTGCTCCTATCGAAACTAAAGTAATTAACAAAAGACCAAAGACTCCTTGGAGAACTGGGGAAATAGTGAGGATGCAAGTAAAATCTTACAGAAAGGCCAAACATAAATGGCATGAGAACATACTTCAGGTTTATTATGAAATCTACAAATGTACATTTATCACCTATAATACAAAGGGTAAACTTTTAAGACTACAAAATGTTTCAGAAATGATAAACAAAACACTCAGTACCTGTTCTATACAGCTGATAAACTG
Source organism: Acanthurus lineatus (assembly GCA_029814665.1). Taxonomy (NCBI): domain Eukaryota; kingdom Metazoa; phylum Chordata; class Actinopteri; order Acanthuriformes; family Acanthuridae; genus Acanthurus; species Acanthurus lineatus. The sequence goes on from JAPZDV010000546.1 coordinate 3,159, forward strand.
TTTAATCACACCAGATCAATTTTTCCGATGAGTTCCTCTTTCAAAATAAATGTAAGGAGTTTGCTATATACTTCTTTGAAGAAAAATCCCCAGCATAAGATCTAACACTTTACAGTCAAGCAAAGGCACCTTTGACCAGGTTCTTTCCATTGTAAAAAATATCCAAGCAAACGTAGTTTCACACCTGTTAATATAAGTGATGTTAAGGACTTGATCAAGCACACTGCTGGCCATTAATGAATTAAAAAGTGCTTTAGACAGTATGCCTGTGAGTGCCTTGTTCAGATGGCTTCTTCACTGAAATTATAAAACATTTCTGGTCAGTGCTGGCACCCCTGTTCCTCAGGACGGTGACAAAGATTGAAAACAAAGATTGCATAAGAACCCATATGAATACAGCTGCAATCAAATTATTATTAAAACCAGACAAAGATCCCACACTTCCTTCCAGCTACTGCCCCTGTCACTACTTAATACCGACATCAAATTATCTCTAAAGCACTTGCTTCTAGGTTGAAGACAAGTATCCCGTCAATAATACAAAATGACCAAACTGGATTCATTAAAGGTCGCCAATTTTATAACAATGTCAGAAGACTTCTAAATCTGATCAGCATGTCGCAGCGCCATAACACAACTGTTATGTTGATTGATGCAGAAAGAACTTTTGACAAAGTAAACTTGTCCTTCCTCTTCGTTGTCCTCCACAAATTTGGCTTCGGAGAGTTATTTATCCAGTGGATAGCAGCCCTATATGACTCATCCAAGACCACTAATGGGTTCACTTCACAAAGTTTCACTGTACAGAGGGGTACCAGACAAGGATGCCCACTCTCACCCTACTGTTTGCAATATTCATCAAGCCACTAGCAACAAAACACCAACATCGTAGGTATCCACTCCTCTGTCTCAGAACACAAAATTAATTTATACACTGATGATATTTCCCTTTATCTACAAGAACCCAAAACATCAATACAGAAAGTGTTTAACCTAATAACTACTTTTTCTCAACTTTCTGATTATTCCATCAACTGGTCAAAATCAACAATACTTGCAATAACAGAGAACTCATGGAATCTGCAGACCAAAACCCACTCTAATCTCTCCCCACAGGAAACACTAAATATCTGAGCATAAATATTTCACAAAACTATTGGAGTTAGTCCACCTGAACTTCAGCCTGCTTCTGGACAAAATCTGTGGCCACCTGAGGCATTGGAACTATCTTCCTATCCCTCTTCTGGGGCATATTGCCACTGTTAAATTAAACCCACATCAAAATGGTTCCAAACATTAGACTCCGCAATCATAAAATTCTACTCTTAGAACAAAAAACCTAAAATCTGTCTACTCTTCAGAAAAATAAATCTAAAGGGGGTTAAGATGCTCCCAACTATTATTACTTACGTAACTAGTTACAGTACCTCACTAAATGGTTGCATCCAAATGACGACTATAATTTTTGGCTAGAATTCGAGCAATTACTCTGCAACAATATTAAACTCTTTGACCTCTCCTTTTTCAACGCCACTTTGACTGCCTTGTGGAAAACTATGTAGATTACAGACACCCAATCGAAACCCTGTACTGTACGTTCTCCCCGATCTGGCATAACCCCGACATTGAGAACCACAAAAAACTCTTCATTGGAGTAAATGGGAGTAGAGAGGAATTACCCACCTCCATCGCCTTTACCATGACAACATATTTATTACATATACAAACTTATCCCAAACATTTGAAATGGGCCATGGAAATTCACTTTAATATCTACAAGTAATAAAGACAATTATGAAGAGAACAGCAACACTTCAGAGGCTATTAGAGCCCAAGATTTTTTCAAACATATCACAAGGCTTTTTCCAAAAAATAAAAAATCTCTCTATGATATAAACATTACTCTCAAGCACCAATACTATACATCTGCCAATTACACAATGGGAAAAAGACTTCTCTGTCTTATGACATTAACTTCTGGACCCAGATTTACAAAAACACATTCAATGTGAAAAAACACCAATCTATAACTATCTGATTCAAAGTACTTCAAAGAACACACACTACTTGACACAAGATGTATAGAATGGGCTTCTCTCACTGTTTTGTCACCCTCATGTGCCCTGCATGAGCCAACAGGCAGATAACTCCTTCCCCAATCACCATGATGAAGATGAAACTCAGTTCAACTTCATTTAATGATGAAAAACTGAGGTAGGGTAAAACTGAGAAACAAAATACAATGAGTTTACATACACTGCATATAAAATATATATATAGCATACATAAGTCCTGTGTATTATTTTGGTCTTTTAATCAATCTATGTATTACTATGAACATATGAATGTATAAGCATAACATCCACAAAAGGTAAGTGATAAAACAAGACAAAGGCTAAGTATTTTAGCTTAGTAAAGCCATGAAATTGAACAAGGTAAGTATAAGTACAGTATTGCAATCACACAAGGTAAGAATTGTAGGTCAGCACCACACTACAATTCACATTGTGTTAACTTACATGTCTGCATTAGCAAATACAAAAAATGTTGTCCAATCTCAGAAATACAATATAAGATATTAGACATGGATCTAAGTATTAAAATAACCTACCGACAGTACTCCCAAAAGGCTGAATTATAGCAGATGGTGACTGATGCAGGGATGAAGAGATGATCTGCCGTGCTCTCGCTTCTTCCTGGAACTGAACTATCATGAGATCCTATGAGACTTTGTGAGATTGCGAAACAACTAGAATCTCTTAAAGAGACAGTGCTCTGAACTCCTTGACTATTTTAAATTACTCTCTAACAGAACACTCACTCTGACATATGCACTCAGTGCACTCAGAACACCCCAGACACTTATTTCGATCCCCTTTGGCTATGTTCAACTGTACAGCACTTCTAGTCAGCAATCACACAAAAACTTTCCACAATCTAAGACTGCAGGATCCCGCTATCCCCCAGCCTCTGCATAATTGATTTAACTGTAATTGATCTTCCAAACAACTGATCCAAATCAATATTAACAGCTCTCGCCATCGTGAAGAAAACAATTTTAGTTAACTGGAAAGATAAGCATGTCCTCAATATCATCAAACACAACCACCCTGGGGGGATGGGGCATGTGGTCTCTCCTGTCGCTCCTCTTTTATTTTGCCTCCTTTCTACCCCTCTCCCCCCTCCTCTCTCTCCTTCCTTCCTCCTCTGCCCCCTGGGGGTCCTGGGGCCCTCCCTTGCCCTGGGGTCTGGTGTGGGGGCCGAGGGCTCTCTGTTGGTGGGCTCTGACAATGTGCTGGCAAGCCCACCAGCATGGGCACTGGCACTGGGGCCTGGGCATGGATAGCGGGGGGTTCAAGGTCTAGAACTGGTACGGTCTTGTATGGCTGCAGGGCTGGGGGTGAGTGCCAGATGGCGGTGGTGATGCTGGGTGTGGGTTTGTGTCCCTGCCGCATTGGGACCTGGGGGGTTGGCTTGCTGTTCATGCATCTTGGTGGCATATCTCAGTTTTTCCGTTGGGGAGTGTGCTGCGGGCAGCTGGCCTGTTTTGGAATCATGGCAGCTGCTGGGATGGTGGGCATGGCTTCTGCACTGTGTACGGGGATTTGGTGTGGGCCACCGTTTATAGAGTGTTGGGCTGCAGAGCAACACTGTTCCGTAGCCCTCTGCCTACCTTCAACCCTCCCTGCCTGTTCCTCCAATTTTAACACACCACACTACACTTAGGGTGTCACTTATTCACGGTATAGGGATAATGTTTCTTCGACAGGGACCTGGGACACATAGTAAAAGGGAAGGATGGTGGACAGTCACTATGTTTAGTTATGGCTTAAACATACGGCCCCTGGCTTGTGGGGCCTGGCCCTCTCTGGCTGGGGGGGTCGTGCCTCCTTCCTGATAATGTCAATGGGTCCTTGGTGTGGTGGGCCCTGGGACCTGTGGTGGGTGGTTTGGATGGGTCCCTGGGAGGGGTCTGGTGGGTCACGGCTTGGGCTCGGTTTCTTGATGAGCCGTGGTGTTGGGCCTTCTGCATTGTCCTGTTGGCTGGTGGTTTTGGCCCGGTTTGTTTGCTCATGGTGCGTTGTCCCTCTAGGCAGGGGTAGGGTGGCTGGGGTGCACCCCTTAGGTGGGCAGGTGAGTCTGCTGCATCCTTCTTGGTTAGAGTTTTTGGGGCCACACCCCCAAAAACCCAAATCAAGAAGACAGACTCACTGTGCTTAGCGGCATGACTGCCCCCACTTCCCCTGTACCCCCTGCCTGGCAACGGGCAATCATATAACTACTATTAAACAAGATAGCCTTTTATCACTTAGAAAACATTTTCAAATCAAGTCCTTTATCCTTCACCAGTCTCACTCCGAAAAACTGGTACATGCATTCATATTCAGCAGATTAGACTGCTGCAACGCACTCTATACTTGACTTCCAAAAAAGACAGCAAGCTGGCTCCAGCTCTACAGGTAGAGTGCCAACAGGGACAAAGAAAACAGAACACATTTTACCTTTTCTGAAAAATCTTCATTGGCTTTCTGTCCAACACAGAATTAATTGTAAGATGCTCTCTCTAGTCTATAGAGTTGTGAATGGTATGGCACTACAATTTCTTTCTGACCTGTTCACTAACTATAACCCAATCCAATTCCTCAGGTCATCAGACATGGCTCTACTGAGTGTACGTAGAATTAAAACAAAATCAGGCATTTAGTAACTATGAGGCTGTCCTTTGGAATAAACTGTTTCAACAGTTTTTTAACTAGACAATTTGTCCTACCCACACACCAGCCATTTTAAGTAACAATTTCATAGTAGAGATTCCACAGACATGCAATTCTACAGACACTTGTGGGATTAGATATTTTGCATGAAACATTACACGGGCACTCGTATTTTCCCAATAAATTGAAAAAACTGGTCTTCCTTCTTAATGTTCCTTCTAACATGGGGCACAGTTCTGTGTGTTTTCAACAAGTCTGTAAAAGTAAGTATCTGTCACGATCCATTATTGGAGTAGTTTTAGTTAATTTATTTAATTAATTCTTAGTTAATTCTTAAGTTGAGAGTCAAGTTTCCTTGGTTTTGGTATATATCCTTGTTTTATTGTTTCCTGTTTTTTTTTGGTAAACCCTGTTCTGTGTCTTGTCTACCCACGCCTTGTCAAGTTTCCCTCCTTTTGTAAAAACCTACCCTGCCCTTATTTGTTTCACCTGTGTAGATTGCCTCACCTGTGTCTAATTATCCTAGTGTGCATATAGTCTTTGTGTTTCCCCTTTGTCTTTGTCAGACTGTCTGCTGTTGCTTCTCTGTGCTTTCATCATCCCCTGGCCCAGTCATTGTTCCTGTTCTCCATGCTTCTTCTTGGTTTGTAGCATTTGGTTTTTTGTCTTCTTTTATTTTTCTACTTAGTTAAACTCTGCATTTTTGGGTTTTGGAACTCTCAGCTTGTGTTTTTTTTCAATAAAGCTCTGCATTTGGGTCCTTGGCTTCCCAGTATGCTTGCTCTCATTGGCTGCAGGTGTTCCATCAGAGGCAGCCTGACCTGAAAGATCAAGGAGGCTCCAACTCATTTGGGAGCAGTAAATTAATCTTATTGACGCCACCCACTTAAGGATTATTTGGACAAGTAATCAGCTGTGGGTTGAACCACCAGAATTGTGCGTAAAATTGTCTAGTGTAAGCAAAGTGCCTAAATTCTTTTAAAAAAGTGACCAGAACTTTGCTTTTCTCTTGTGCCTTTGACTCCCCGACTTTGTGTATATCCATGCCTATGTAGTTCTGTTTGTGTGTGCTCCTTTGGGAAAGAAACAAGCAAGGGACCACAAGATCTGTATTGTGTGTGTGGTGTAGTATGGATTGGCGTAAAATCCCCATATAAGTGTATATCTTTTGTGTATTTGTTTCTGAAATAATTGGTTTGTTTTTTGCATGGTTTTGCTTTTTTTTTTTGTCTGTAAAGCACACTGAGTCTGCTTTGTGTACAATATGCGATACTTATAAAATTGAACTGAATTAAATTCTATTATTGCAGCAGCAAATGCTCTCAATACTTGTTAAATAGCGCAGAACTCAGGAAGTTAACAGTACTAAGCAAACAACTGGCAATTAGTTAACTGGCAGATGATACAACAATTTTTGAGAAACAGTGACAGACTTCCCAAGCTCCTCAAACTTTTTTATTTTTTGTAAAGCTTATGGTTTAAAACTAAACCTTAATGAATGAAAATGATTACCAATTCATCAAGGATCTATTGATTTGTCACATGTACAAACAATGTCATTTAAAATTGTATAATTGTAAAACATGCAGTGAAATGAGGTAGGATGCTCTAATTTAGATTATGCAAGAACAGATGCTGTCTGGTCTCACTCCTGCTATCTTGCAACTCCATCTATAATAACTTATATCCCTGTTAAATCTACCATGAAATACCTATACATACACATCACTTAAAATATTAACACTGAAAGATCTAAACATTTGGGATATATTTGACAAATTTAAACAATCACAACAGTTCTATAAACTATAAGGAGAAACTATTAGAAGGGAAACTAAAGGAGAAGCTACTATTCTACCATTCCTTTACTTGCTACTGTTTCTTTTGTTTTTTTATTTATGTATTTATTTTTAAACTTTAGTATTTTTTTTTATTTTTCTTCCCACCTGCACTGTCAGAAAAAAAGCATTGCTTTCCAATTTCCCAAAGTATGGGGTCTTATAAGGTATAATACATAGTAATAAATACTGTTAGTCTGAAGAAGAAATAACAAAACAATAAAAAAAAACCTTCCCCAGTTTTTGCCTCAGTAATATGATGTAGATCAGTTGCTAGTGTTGAGCTGGAATTCATTAATAGAAATAAGACTTCGCCCCACTGCTCTTCAATGTAGGCTGGCAACACGATTAGGTACAGGACGTTTTACCACAAATATGAGATGCTAAACAGAGGTGGATGCCTCTAAATCCAACTGCCACTGACAAATAGAGTGTGCATGAACAGATAGTTCTGCACCGGCCTTATTGGTGTGAATGCTGAGTCAACATTCACACAAAATGTTCTTCTTCATTATTATTATTATTCCCACGCCCGCTGATAGGAGGTGACTAACAGGTCTGTTGTCCCGGGCCCAGGGTAAGGGGGACTCAAAACTGGGCCCTCATTATATTGTGGAATAATTATTCAGTTTTTTTCAAAATAGGCCTATTTGTGGATAGGCCTATTTATTTTTGTAGGGATATAAATTTAGGACTATTTATATTTGATAGGGATAGACCGATTATCGGCAGGGCCGATTATCGGTGCTGATATTCGGCATTTTGACGCATATCAGCATCTACCTTTTTTTTCAATCCGACGGCCAATAAGAGATCAATTTAAAAATGGGTTGAATGGTAGTCGCTCCTCTCTGTCTGCAGTCACTACTCTGTCTCCATTATTGTCCAACCCACAGAACCATCTGATTGGTTACACACAGAGCCACTGCAGAGCCAATCAGCAGAACTTTAGGGAGCTATTTATTTGTTTAAGTCTTCATTTAACTTTATAAGACATGCTACTGAGCCTGGGAGCTCCCTGCACTTTTTGTTAAAATTTTAAAACTGTGCTGTCCTTGTTTGACAACCTTGGTTTGTTTCTGTTTTTAAGTGTATTTCTTTATTACTTAAT
>JAPZDV010000547.1:0-10820 GCA_029814665.1 Acanthurus lineatus
TTATTTTATGATCTTTGACCAGAGTGTAGATGAATTTGAAAGTTTAACTCAGGGAAACTAAAGAAACATTATTGCATATGGTAAATAATTCACAAAAAATGAAAACCAGTGTGTAATTTAATATCCAGCATTTATTTACAGACTAGTTATATTAAAACAATTTAAGACCATTAAAAATTTGCAGATTTTTTTTTTGTTATTTTAATGTGACAAAAATCGGCATGTTAATAACATTGATTATTGCAGACCATTAGAAAATACACCAGGAGACCAAGACCAAAGATAAAAATCATTCATCTTGCACTTCTCACTCCCAACAGATGAAACACCATCAGTGATATCATTTTGGTTTGACTTCATTAGGAATAGCTTCGCCTTTCAAAACAGCCAGAGCATTTTCTACCATCCTCTGCACCATCCTTCTTGTTGTAGAATAAGTGTTGGTGCCAACATGGGGGGTGAGTAGCACATTAGGAAGGCCGAGTAGAGGATGATCCCTGCAGAAGGTGAAGAAGATGAGGAGTTGTTAGGTGCTGCAAGGAGTTATTTCAGTGTTAGTAAATGCTTTAAACTGCACCTGCTTGCACCTTTTGCCTGTATGCACAGACTAGTACACAGATGAATTTTTCCTTTTTTAAGCTGTCATGCTGAACTGCAGATCAGAGCTGGTCAAAACTTGAGACTAATGCGAGATAAACAATGATTTCTTCCCCACCTCTGGTGTCAGCACATTATGTGAAAAGGTTCATGTTTGTGTGGTTAAAGCAAGACTATGTAACTCAAGCAGAGAACAATAATAAAGTCATGAATTGACTCAGTAATGTCAAGTATACAGCAAATTCGACTGCAGTAAGAAAGGTCCTTTATGTATTGAACAGAGCAAAAGCAGAACTGTTCAATACAAAGAGGAAAAATGTGGTGCTTCTTTCAAAATTCTGTAGCCTCCCTTTAAATAAAAATGATTGTCAGTCTGGTTGAAGAGTGTGGTGAGACCTTGGTAAGGGTTCAGGGTCAGTCACATCTAACGCTGCTGCACGAATCGTTCCAGACTGCAGAGCTTTCACCAAAGCATCCTGGTCCACAACGCCACCTGAGGCATGAAAAGAAATTAAGAGATCAGTGTTCTCCTTTGTTTAAACTTTTGCAATATATTAACCTCCATCACATCAGTCCAAGTCACACATTATCCTCACCTCTGCTGATGTTCACCAGTGTTGCAGTGGGTTTCATGAGGGCGAGCTCTCTGTGGCTGATCAGGCCTGTGGTTTCAGGCGACAGGTTTACAGCGAGCACGACAAAGTCCGACTCTCTCAGCAGGTCATCCATGTTTTTACAGTAACTCGCCCCCACTGCCTTCTCATCTTCAACACTCCTGAGTAGCAGAGAGAAAAGATGAAGCTGATCATTTACAATGTCCTGTTGATTCGCTGCTTCAAAATCTGCAATATGGAAGTGCTATAACTAAATCTCAGCGAGGCTTTTTTGGTCAACTGCTGCATATTAAATTATAATGAAATATTTTCATCCAGTATTTCTTCATCACACTTTACCTCCTGTTCCTGTTGTGATACAGGATCTTCATGTCAAACCCTTTGCCTCTCTGAGCGATTTTGCTGCCAATTTGTCCCATTCCAATAATCCCAAGAGTCGACCCTGTGACTTCAACTCCCATCATGTCCAGTGGAAAATGGGTGGTCTTGGGGTCCACACAAATTTGGTGACCTATGGAAAATCCAGACCAGACACTCTTTGGTCAATGGTGTTTTATAAAACATGTTTTCAGACTTATAGAATAATCAATTATTTAATAGTTATTTTGCACATCAATGTAAAAAGAGACTCACGAAATCAAATTAAAAAAAGACATAAATTTAATCTTAAAAAAGACTTATGGAAACTTTTTGACACTACATTGGCTGTTTTAGGGAACCAAACATGTCAGCAAAAAAGCTGGAAATAAAACATTTGTGTGATGAAATATAATCGGATGAATCGCCATTAAAGTTGACTTGACCCAGCAAGTGACTCAAATGCAACTTAAAGCCTCATTCATTTTTACAAATCCATATCTAAAGATTAAAAATATACTTCATTTAAGAACATTAAGGTTAAAAAAATTCTCCCAAAAATTACCAAGTTGTTTAACTGCAAATGAATTTTCATACATTACTTAACATAGTCTGTAATACTATTACTTGTTCAATGTGCGTTTACATCCACAGAGACAAGCTATAGGATTTTTTTATCACTAATGCCACAATGAAGAACAGATCTTAAAGCATTTTTGATAATGTTTTGGGGCATGAGACACAAATTTGACCTGACGTGACTCACCCTCCAGTACCCGCCTCGCTGATGCCAGCAGCAGAGCCATTGCAATGTCTGCGGTGGCATTGCTCACCACGCCGGGCGTGTTGGTCACCTTCACCCCGCAGCTGTTGATGTACGGCACATTCAGGTGGTCGACACCCGCTCCTCCATTGGCGACCACCTTCAGTGAGGGGAGCAAGCTGAGCAGCGAAGGCTCAGCTTTGGGTAAATTGTACCACACAAACAAGGCCTGGATTTTAGGACCGTGCAGCTCGGGGTTTTTGAGAAAGTCTTTGTAGCAGAGGATGTGGAAACTTTCTTCCAGTACGTCAGTAACTTCTGCGAGGTAACCTTGATCGCTCACCTCCGAGATCATAGCCCATGGCTTGTTTTCCTCCATAATCTGACAGGATAAAACAGAGATGTTATTAAACAAGAGACAGACACTCACACACTTGCATTTTATTTCTGGTCCTGGAGTGGGCAGAGATCAAGTACCTGCACATAAAAAAAGGATTTAAAGTCCACCCAGTTTTAGCTAATATAACACTGTGTTAACTTCACTCAGTAAACTTGGAATGTTGGTGTTTATTTTACTTTACTGGTGTACTATTAACAATTTTTACAATTACTATTGTCAATTAACAATTTTGTTGGGTGGTTTTCTACACACTGGCTGTGCACAGTGCTGTGTTAACCTCTGATTGGGTCAACTTTAAACCAGTGTTTTTTAATGTGTGGTTTTAAAAAAAGGCTTTTAATGAAAACTTAATGCAAAATTACACAAGCCTAAAATACTAACAAATCAATGTAGCTGACTGCACTGGACCCCAGAGACCCCCAGAGGACCCAAAGGCTCCAGTTTCACCATGTGGTAATGAGTTTATAACCATTCAATTGGTTATACATGCGGTTGTTTACCTTTTACATTAAAATATGTCCTAATCTGATAAAAATTGTCCCATTAAAGAAAGTTTGACATTCTTTTTTTATTTTTGTGGCACAGTTAGATGATAAAAAAAATAACATACACGTCTATACAGTAAATATGCAGCTACAACCTGCAGCCGCTTAGCTTAGCCGAGCATGAAGTCTCATGCGTTATTATCGAATAATGAGACCCAAACATGCAAAGCGCTCCCCATTTAAACTCAACCTTAACTTTTTTATTGATTTAATATAAATTTTGCATAAATTATGTGCTGCACTAAATTATTTAAGTTAATATCGCACAGTCAATACTCAATGCACAGTGAGAGGGATGGATAAGGTCCGGATCTCGATGAGAAATTGCTGATCTTTATCAAAGAAATCAATGCATATTTAAATCTGTGTGTTAATCTCTGCACTGCGTGTGTGTGTTTCACAGAGTTGTGGTTGGTGGGAGACGAAGGGTCTCGGTAGTGCTATGACATGCTGCAATACATGTAACGTCACAGTAATTAATTACTTTGTTACTGGTGTCAAAATAAAGATTAAAATAAAGATTCCGAGAGTTTTTTTTTTTTTTTTTTACTTACTCAAATAACTTTTCTTTAGCCAGTGAATGAATTATTTCTTTCAAAAAGGACCCGTGACACAATTTAAGATCACAGGTGACTGATAAGAAATTCGGTGTATGGACATAAAAACCTGTAACGACCTTTAATGAACCGCACAGCTCTCCGAACTGTTCCTTGTTCGTCTGCTCGTGAACCAGGAAAAACTACGTCGGTCACGTGATGAATTTCAAAATAAGAGCTATTTTTAAAAAATCATTTACCACTACTCTTCCTTTCCCCAGTTTAATAATGATAATGATAATGATAATAACTCTGAAAAATTGCTAATATATGCCACAAAACTCAATAAATAAAATTCCTACTTATCTATTAGAAGTTGGTTTGCAGAAACATTATGAAACATTATGACTGAAACAAACTTTTTATTCAAAAATCTTTAAATTAGTTAATATAATAATTTTTGTGTCAACTAAAAATTAATAAAATTTCATTAAAGGGTCAGATTCACAGCGACCAAATTTAGAGACAATATTTCTGCCCTGTCTCCCAACATAGCCTAAGTCTGTATTTCCCTAAAATAACTTGTTACATGCCCACTGACTATGGCCTATTTCCTAAATTCCTTTAGTGTAATGTCAAATTGCAAAATACCTTTTTGTGATGCAGTTGGCACACAGATCTGTGCACGTCTTCCACTTTCAGAAACCGATGTGCTTGTGATGGACCCCACAGTTTCCTTATACACTTAACTAAGCAGGCGCTTTGCATTCTGCCTGGCAAGTTAATGATAATGTGATTATAATAAGGTTTTAGAATGCCACACACACACACACACACACACACACACACACACACACACACACAGACAAAAATGGTCTCAAGAAATATTTAAACAGCTTGATAACTTTATTCAAGGGGCAACTAACAATTAAAGCAGATTTGATGTGCAAATAATCATTGTTAATTTAAATATAAATAGAGGGAAGCAATGAGGTTATTTTACAAATATATATTTTTCATATAAATTGTGCATGCAGTGAAAGTCCACAGGTCAAGTTGCTTTTAATAAATGATTAACATGAAACTTGTAGGTCATTTAAACAATATGAAACCAACTCATGAGCACCCAGAAAGAAAAAGCATCAAATAATAAATACTTTGTGGTAAAACATTTTAAATGGCATCAACTTTTAGTTTCACTTTATGTTTGACAAGTTCTCACCTTCAGCTGGAACCTGAGGAGTTTTCTCAGTCCTGCAGTTTCCTGACTTTTGAGCAGCAGAAACTGTGGGGGCTAGGAGGAAGACATCCAGTCTATCTTTGATAATGTCCAACTTCTCATTTGTTTTATATGAAGACTAAAAAGATTAGACCTGAGAAGCTGGAAAACAATGTAGAGGAGTTGAGAGTCTGATAAAGCGAAGTGACAGGTGGCAGCCTACACGGTAGTGATTGCACAAGACTGAGCACAGCAACCAGTGGTCTGAAACCTCCCCACCACCCATAAAGAGACAGTACATGAAAAAAAAAACCTAAACTCACTAACTTTCTCCAATAATTTTGCTTGTTGCTGTAATCAGTTCAGTGACATTCTGATTTGATTAAAGAAACTAATTATCCTCAAAGGGAAAAGTTAGGCTACAGTGGCGGCAAATAATGATAAAGCTGCAAGCAGCGTTGTTTTGCCTTCTTGCCCTCAGGCAGGCAAGTTGGCACATAACCGCACTCACTGCTTTAAAGTAAAAAATGGACTGATGTGCAGAATCAGAATCCCTTCAATTCAACAATTACCTGACATTGATTAAAAATGGTAACATATAAAAGTAAAAAACATTGCTCCCTTATGTATTTCCTAGCACAGACGCTGTTATCTTTCACCTCTGTAACCTGTGACGTCACCGGGTTGTTTGGTAACGCAGGAGTAACAGAGTCAGCAGTGACGGTCCAAGACAGAAAGTGAAAGATGGAGCCACAATGACAACATCACGTGACTCTTCTGAAGAAAACTGCAGAAGCGGTCGAAACATCACAACTTATTAAATAAACACTTGTAATCTGTCAATGAGAATCAATTAGAAAAAGAAATCAGGAGACAGCAGCAATGTTATTGGATCACAAAACTCTTTTGCACGCACTGTAAAAAGAAGAAAATGATCAAACTATCTTGCATACTTGTGTTAAAACACTGAAAAACAGTCATGTGTTTAAATGTCTGAGTAACAATAAGAGGACAGTTAGATCCAAACTTCTGCCAATACACACACAGCCTCGTCATTTAGTCCTTATGGTGTTGAAACACAAGGAGCAGCACATCTTTCCCATCAACTGGATTGCTTGCTTTCTCTCACTGTATGCCGTTTATGTATTTACTTTTACAGGTTTTGTCTCTTGCTGTGCCTCTTATTGCTCTGTGTGTTCAAACACCAGCAAACAAGTTAAGGTCATAATAAGTATTACAAGGGGAGAGGCTGCCAATGCCTCCTTACTCTGCCTATACACAACGAGCAGGATGCTGCTCTGAGCAGCTTTTTCTCTCATTTTGTCCAATGGAGAAAGCAATGCCTACAATTAGGCTTCGGTTCCGTCTCTCTATGACATTCCTGCTGGTCGCAGTGGGCGTTTTTCTGTGCCTAGGTGGCGCTAGAGAGCGCATTTTTTTCAGAGGCTGTCAGTTTTTCAAACTGATTTCAAACTGGTCAATTTGGTGAGTTTTGAGCATGTTTAGGGGGTCAAATTAAGGTTTCTTTTGACATAAGAAGAAGAAGAAGAAGAAGAAGAAGAAGAAGAAGAAGAAGAAGAAAGAAACAGTACATAAACAATAGGGCCCTTCCCCTAGCAGGGCTCGGCCCTGATTAAAGGAGCAAGTAATTGCAATAAACAAACAGGCATGTGCATAAAGTATAGAGCCTAACCCTAGCACCAGCATTTTGAAGAAGGCATCAGATAATTTTAAGTTTTTGAATTATGAAAGGATGGAGCAAAACAAAAATCTAGTAATCATGCAATTTACACCTCTGTAAATTGATTTAAAAAAAACATAAATATGAGCAAAAAGAGCTAAAATTTGCACTAATAGGTTTAGTAAGAAACCAATTTTTTTATTTGAATTGTTTGTTTTAGCAATTCATCCAGCTCACCAGTCCACCCAAGTTAAGAAATAAGGAAACTTCTCTGAAACAGCACTTTTTAAAACAACAGTGCTAAACAGAAGAGAGGAAAGTAAGACACAATTATACTTCAGAAACCCCAAAATATGCAGCAATTGTAGTAAAATAAAAAGGGGGTCTTATTTGAATTTGTGCACATTTTGCCTCTTTGAGACTTTGCAGAAGAGTCTGAACACGTCAATCTGCCAGCTGAGGCCATGAACTGATCTCCATAAACCCTTCAGTGGTTATCAGACTCTCCTGAGCAAGTGTATGTGCAAGTATCATTTGAACCACTAGGTGGCGGTGATGCATTGACATGGCACCACAATGATCTCACATGTGTTTGAATGGAGTTATCAGTGCTGTAAGTCTTAAAAGCTACTGTTCAGGCTACACAAGCTTTGTGCTCACAGCCTACGTAACCTGCTTGAACTTATGCTGCTTCTTTCTGAGGGATGGAAGACTCCAGCTTCCTTGAGTTTTCCCTCATTGAAACTGCATGTCAAAAGAATCAGTTAACAAAAGCAACACTGCAACAACAGTGGTACATAATCTTTTCGACACTGATGAATTCCTTACCACCCATGAATATGAAGAAATGTGTGCAGATTATTAGCTCACAGTTGTAGCTCATGTGATGTCTCTTCAGGAGTATTTTGTAGGCATGAAGATGTCAAAGTACCTTGTATTTCACAAGGTTGAAGGAGGGAAAACATACACAATACACAATACAAGCAGATAAGAGACTCTGCATCATCAGAGGGTCAACCATAAATCTACATCCACACTTGTGTTTTTTCATTTTTCCATCTCTCCCTTCTCACTCCTCCTCTCTGTCACCTGGGCGCTATCCCAAACCTTTAACTCCACACTTTTTGTCAGCTACCCTCTCACAGTCTCTTTTTTCAAGTCTCTCCTCCATCAATATGAGACTGCAACCTTCCCTTTCTGTCTTTTAGCCAGGGATCGTTTAGGCTTTCATAAACTCAGTTCAGCTCTCCAGCCAAACTTCAGATCCATATGCCTTTACATCCCACAGCAGGAGGCCTTTCAACAAAGTGCTGACTAATGTGGTAGACAAGGCATTAATATCTTTGACTTCATCACTCAGCATTTTGGATATTGTTGACAGTGCTCTCCTTCGATCCATAAACAAACATGGAAGCATGATCCATTTCAAGCTAATAGGACAAAGAGGAGATGTTTTTGCATTTTAAGGAATATGCATCACACATTCCATCGAGATGTTGGTTAAAAGCATCATTTTAAACACAAGCATAATGAATACACTCTTTGCATCATGGCTCAGTGCAGATTTAATTGCGTTGCATGTCTTGGTCTCATGTTTGCAGACAGGTGAGGAGTCATAGGTGGCCTGTGGTGTCACAGTTGTCACGGTACAGAGCAGAGGAGACACTAAGCTATAATGTCCTTAAGTAAACTCCACTTCTCTATAATAGATTGCTGACGTGAGTCCACAGTCTCATCCTGACTCAGCTTATCAGCAGCACAGAGCTCTTTGAAGTCAAGGTGTAGCTGCTTTTCACTCTGCCTCCTCTGAGCAGATAAAAATAAAACCCCAAAACAATGCAATTGACTTAGCTACAGGCTTTAGAGATGGTGTTAGAGCTATAGTGTCATATCCACTTTTTTGTAATTTCTGGCATAAGTAAATTGCAGTAAAAGAAAGGATATGGATACAGCCACTTCATCATGTCCTTATTAATCATGTCATAATTTAAAATGATGCAGGTAAAAATCCAAGGAAACTCATATATACCACAGATTCATTCATTTTAATTCAATAAAAAAATTCAAAAATTCAATTCAAACAGAGTCCTTTTTGGTGCTTTAAATGAGATGCTTGCATCAATTTTGTTATTATCAAAGTTTATTCTGTGGGAATTTTTACTTTTTTGCCAAAAATCCCAAAAACAATGAAAAACAACAAAAGCTGCACATTTCTGTGTCTGTAATCAATTCTAATCAATACCTGAAAGTTCTCCCAACATTAAACACATTTTGAAACCCTGGCAACAACTATTAAGTGGGTGAAAGAGACCAGGAGATCTTTCAGAAATGGAAAATTTCATTAGTGTAAAAAAGTCATTTAAAGGTGAAAGTCCTATTTAAAATGCTACCTAAGAAAAAGCACACAAATTTTATCAGTAAAATGAGCCTTTAAGTATCCAAAGTAGAAGTATTCATCATGCAGAGGAATGGCCACTGCATTAGGTCTGAATTAGGTCTTAATGTTACAGATGTTAAAGATGAAGCTCTGCTTTGTTCACTGCTGTGTAGGTTGATCTGTAAGAATCAGCAACAACTAATAATTTATTACAATATTTTGTATAATTAAATTGTTCAGTATAAGTTATTATGAAAAAGTAACAAGTAATATGATGACTCTGGCCTTGGCGGCAACATTAGATTGGCACAGAGGAAAATTATATTTGCATGACTGACTGCCGCTAAGAAAACTATAATACACTCATGGTTTTCCCCGGACACCCCATCGGCAAAGGAATGGCTCAATTACTTTAGAGATATTGCCCTTCTAGAAAGATCTTTGGTGGTTAGCATCTACTGTACAAACCTGGGACGCTCTTATAACTTCTCTTTCTGACGTAACACTGCTTTCTGGTATATAAGGTACTATTCTGGCCTGAATTGTCTGACTGTGAGACTCTCTGTCTTCTAATGCAATGCATCTAACTGTATGTATAACATGTGGATGCATGTGTTTTGTTATGTTTTTTCCCATTCTTTTTCCCTAAAATCAATAATGGCAAGGCAATGGCACTATGTTTGTAATATAATGTTCAAATTGTGCAATAAAAACTGTCACAAAAAAAATTCAACAACGGATTAGACAAATTCATAAATAAACATAAATTACTCTCTGACAGTCAATATGGATTCAGAACAAATAGTTCAACATCACTGGCACTGATGGAATCAATTGAGGAAATCACTAATGTTATAGATCATAAACGGCACGCAATTGGAATATTCATCGACCTCAAGAAAGCTTTCGACACAGTCAATCGTGACATATTAATCAATAAACTGGAACAGTATGGAATCATGGAGATAGTTTTGCACTGGATTAATAGTTATTTAAGGGACAGGAGACAATTTGTGAAATTGGGAGACTATTTTTCCTCGTGCTTGGACATTGCTTGTGGCATCCCCCAGGGGTCAGTCCTGGGTCCAAAACCGTTCATTCTTTATATAAATGACATCTGTAAAGTCTCTGAGGTATTAAAATTAGTTTTATTTGCAGATGACACAAATATTTTTTGTTCAGAAGGGAATTTACAGGAGATTCTGGGGATGGTTACTGCAGAAATGTGTAAATTAAAGAAATGGTTTGACAGAAACAAATTATCATTAAATCTAAACAAAACTAAATTCTTGTTATTTGGGAATTGTAAAAAGAATATTCAAGCACCAATACAGGTAGATGGGGTTGACATTGTAAGGGTTCATGAAAATAAATTTCTTGGTCTAATTGTGGCCAAAAAAATAACATGGAAATCTCACATAAAACATGTACAAAACAAACTGTCACAGAGCATCTCAGTACTAAGTAAGGCAAAACACTTTCTGGACCACAAATCACTCCACATTCTTTACAGTTCACTGATATTACCATATTTAAATTACTGTGCAGAGATTTGGGGCAATACTTATAAATGTACATTACAACCACTGTCTATACTGCAAAAAAGAGCCATGAGGATAATTCATAACACCGGTTACAGAGAACACACAAATCTTCTATTCTTAAAATCAAAAACACTGAAACTCACTGATCTGGTTCATTTTCAAACAGCACAAATCATGTACAGAGCAA
>JAPZDV010000548.1:0-10814 GCA_029814665.1 Acanthurus lineatus
TCTATCGTGTGTCTATCTTGTGACTTGAGTTGAGTTGTGATCTCCAGATTTTGTTGTTATTGGTTTGAGGTCACTCTAACACACACACACACACACACACACACAGTCAGTCAGTCACAGTCTCCATATTTTACCTAAATCCTCCAAAAGTGCTCGCCAAACTGGAAGTGACGCACACGTTAAAGTCCTTTTCCACCTTCTAAAACAAACTGGTTTAAAGACGACACGAGTTGAAAAAAGAACAAAAACATGCAAACTTTTATAAAACAACAGAGAACCACTTCGTGCTGCTTTTCTGTCACATAAACTACCTGAAAAACATCAGATTGATGCTTAAATAAAAATGTTTCTCTACCTACTAACTCACACTTGGTCATCTTTTCCGGATCCAATGAAGAACTTCAGCTGGCAGCGTCTCCTTGGCAGCGAACAGCAGATTAAACCAAAGAAATTCGAGAATAAACTGGCTGACTGAGATTAAACCTGAAGGTTTTGGACCCCTGAAGGCTTCGGGGGCTTCGGGGGCTTCGGGGGCAGCTCCCGGTTTCATAATCCAGCTCTGCTCATCTCGACCACACAGACGGGCGCTGAGGTTCGTTTGGCTCTTTATGTAAACGAGACTCAAACAGATGAACTCGTTTCTCCTGCGTGCAGCGAACGCCGCTCGCCGTGCACGACTTCCTGTAGGTTCAAAGGTCAAAGCAGGTGAGCAGCTCAAACTGTGTTTCCTGTTTTCTGTCTGAAAAGGTTTTAAATCAATCGGTCCATTAGCGTCTCAGTCACAGTGACGGTCAACCAACCTGAAGGCCGAACTTCTTTCTAACAGCTCACCTTGTTACACCTTCACCTCTGTGACATTACACACACACACACACACACTCTCACACACTCACACACACTCGCAGAGACTCGGCCAGATAACGAGGCCTGCAAATGAGGCTAACCTCGTGTAGCGGAGCAGCCAATTAAACCCCGAGCAGCAGCCTCGCCACACACACGGCTGCTGCTCATAATAACGATGATGACGGCGGTGATGGCGCCTGCACCGCGGAGACCGAACAAGACGTGAAACATCACCTCCCTCTAATCGCTCTCTGACTCCCCACGGAGACAAAAAACACTCGAGGAGAGCAGCAGGAGGAGGAGGAGGAGGTTTACTTTAAAAATGTGCTTTTTATTTTCTCCCATCAGCTAAATTTAGACGCCCGACGCTGAACGCAGCGAGCTAATGAAGCGTGCAAACCACCGCCGACAGCTCGCCACGCCGTGATGCTGTTAGGAAGATTCATCGAGCGAGTGCTCGTGAGTCAGTTTGTGGGTTGTAAGTGGCGAAGACTTTCCATTAAAGTGTTTCATCTGTAAATATTTGAATCCTGCAAACTCCCCAGGAGAGCAGACTGACCTCAGATCAGAGTTTTAAGCTTGTGGAAACGATACTGGACGGGTCGGGAGCATGTTGCCGTGGAAACGTCAGTATCACACCTGTCCAACACCTGAGATCATAACAAGCTACATGGCTTATTAAAAGAATCAGATTACAGCAGTAATTTCTGTTAGATTACTTCTAATATAAGTAATTTGGCCCACTTACAATGAAAAAGACACAAATCTTGTTTTTCATGAGTTGTGTAGTATGTTGCATGTCAGGGTGGGGGTCCCGCTCTGGTCTGGGTGGGGGTCCGACAGCTATTCCACCTTAAAAGAACCGCATTTCTTTTGTACTTTGGCTTTGTGAGTGGATGTGCCGCTGCCCGTTCGTTTCGCCATAATAAGGGGTTAGCAGCATCTACCTCTCTTAACTCTGCCGCACCGTTAGCTACATGCTAACCTGCAGAACAGCTGCATGTCAGCGTAGAGCGCTGTTAATGACAAGTAAATATTAGGGCTGTCAATTGATTAAAAAAAATTAACTAATTAATCGCACAATTTTCTGTAATATATTGCGATTAATCGCATTTTTTCTACTTAAGACTATAGCGGATATTTATTTATTTATTTACACGTGACCAAAGGTTATGGGTCAGGCACCACCGGAAGTAAAAAAACAACGTTAATTACGTTATTTTTTTTTAATGCGTTAAATGTTTTAAATTAATCTGCAAAATTAACGCGTTAACTTCGACAGCACTAGTATTAAGTTAAAATAATGAACACAGGCATCAGTGGCAATAAATAAGATTGATATTTTGTTGTTTGTTAGACAAATTTGTGCAGTTTTCGTGTCCACGACGTCACCGTCTTATTAAATTTTGCTGGACTTTGCTGAACTTGACAATAAACATGCTGTGAAACCGAAACTAGAAGCTAAAAGAGGCCAAAAAGCCTCACAGAGCTGCAGACATGATGCAAAATATGTGCAGCTTTTTCACAGCGAGCAAATCCTCTACCGGATCAGTCAAACTGAGAAACTGAAAGCACACACCAGTGGAGGTTTAAAGTCTACCAGCTACGGATGGATCGTGTTATTTCTGGAGCTGCAGCGTCGAGAAAAATCTCCTGCAGAGCTCAGAGCTCAAACTGACTCACAGTCTCACGCTGAACTCTGGCCGTCACTCGCTTCGTACATGCGACCCGCGGATGACAAAGTGTGATGATAATCACGTTAACGCTGAGAGGAGACAGCAGCTCCGCTCTGCAGGATCCAGCCTTTCTCAAACATCAAAGTTCACTCTGATGGATGCTCGCAGCCTCAGCCCGCCATGGTTCCTCCACCACATCATCATCACCGAGCTAACAACGAAGATTTTAAAGCAACACGCTTTGTTTTTCCGACATTATAACTCTGTAATAACACACTCACACACGGAAAACAGTGAGAGAAAATATTTTAGGTGACCTTTTTTGGTTTGTTTTCATCAGAATAAGATGACTTTATCTGCTTGGCATGAGGGTGGAGGAGACACAGGAACACACACAGAGGTTTAACTGGCCTCCACAGGGGGTCTTTGTGGGCGGAGAGCAGCTGGCTGGCCCCGATACTGTTAACACAAGTGTGTGTGTGTGTGTGTGTTCTGTAATAAAAATATTTTGGCAAATTGTGAATATTATGGGTGTGTGCTGCAAGAAACACAGCTCTCCTTTGCTTTTTATGATGTGAAACACTGGAAACGTGTGGGAAAGAGACGGAGGAGAAGGACCAGAGGCATGTGAGATTTCATCCTGGTTTTATTATCATTCACTCTGCAGTCGGTTTTAACCTCCAATCAAGGCACAGATGCTGCTCCTGTGGCGAGAAAAATGTTCAGATTTTGGCTGATTTTGCCTCTTTCTGGCAGAACTTTGTCCCTCAGTTGAACTCAAACTTTCCCTCTTTGTCGCTGCTGATTGTTCTCAACAGTTTAGTGTGAGTTTCTCTCTGAGGACAGTTTGAAAAATGCCAATAAATTGATGCTTGTTCAGATGCCTCCAGCAGCTCTCGTCATCTAAACGGACTGCATTCACGAGGCTCTTTTCTCGTCTTTCAAAGTGCTTCACAATAAGAGTCGGCATTCATGCACTAATGGTAGGAGCTTCTATGCAAAAGTGCCACCTGCTCATCAGAAAAACACATCGATGGAAGATCCATCAGGAGCAATTTAGGTCCATTTTCTTGCTCAGGGATGCTTCAGCATGCAGAGGAAGAAGCTGGGGATTGAACTACCAACCATCTGACAGGTGAGCGACCTGTTCTGTCACATGATGCTCTGATGGTTTTGATTCATTTTTATTCTCAGGGATCTAAAACATCCAAGTAAACATTGAGTTCTGACGTCCATCACCTCAAAAAAAAAGCTCCATTTACATTTTTATTCTCTGGATCAAATCCATTGACACCAATCTGCATCGCTGAGTCTCCATTAGGAAGGTGAGACATCAAATGTCAGCCATCTTGGTTTCCCAGATGCAAATGTGGACTAACACACATCGTCTGGAACGACACACAGACCTGCTGACACCATTTAACTGTTTTTAAAACTCCTTCATTTTGCTGTTTTGTGATGCGATGACTCTCTGGTGAAGGTTCAAGAACAAAACTACTCGTCCTGGGTTGTTTAGAGGTGTAAACAGGAAACAAACAGGAGTCTTCTGTATTCAATCTTTCTCCATCTATCCGTCCCTTTCTTATCTCTTTGTGTCCCCTGACTTCCTCTTTTTAATGTTAATGAGGGATGTGAGCAGGTGTCACTTATGCTGTCGTTCTCTTGGGAGAAGATGTCTTTCTTCTGAACCAAACGGCCTCGACAAAACCAGGAAATACAGATCAGATCAGATCGGGCTGTCCACTTACATTTGGCCAGATCGAGTTTTCAGAATCAGGAGAAAAATGTGAGACAGAAAAAGCAAAGATTGGAGAGAAGAGAAGAGAAAAAAAGTGCAGAATAATGAGTGTGAAAGAGGAAAAAAGAGGTGACAGTCAGAGAGAGAAAGTGAGGCAAAAGAGAGGGAGGGAGGGAGGGGTGAGGAAAGGGGGGGGGGGGGGGGTGGAGGCGTGAGTTTGCATACAGAGGACAGGAAAGGGCGAGAGACACAGAGAGAGAGAGAGAGAGAGAGAGGTGACATTTAAAAATGAAGAAGAAGAAGAAGAGCAGAGAGGACGAGGAAGGAGATGTGACTCTGTGTGTGTGTGTGTTTGCTTGTGTGTGTGTGTGTGTGTGTGTGTGCTTGTGTGTGTGTGTGTGTGCGTGTTCATAGCAGCTGTTTTCCTTCATCCTGTGAATGCTAAAGTCACGTCTGTATCAGTGACACAGCGACAATTTCCCATGATCCTCTCTTCCAACAACCTTCATTCCCCCCCCCCACAGTGTGTTTATGCCAATTTAAACAGGAAGAGCAAGGTGTGACGAACACACACACACACACACACACACACACACACACCTTGTTCAAACAGTGATGACAGGTTTGCTGATGCAGTGACTTTGTCGTCGCATGTGTTGATGATTTGACTGAAAACAGAGCAGATAAACATCTCAACCGTCCAATCAGAGTCCACGATTTCATCCTGCTCAGCGTCTCATGTGACAGATTGAATGTTTGTGATGCACAACAGCTTTGACTTTTTACAGATTCGCCAACATGTCTGCTTTTTTTTGTTCCTTCCAGAGGCTAAAAAAAGATGGTGGATGTGAATCTTGTGATAAACAAACTGAGCTCAGTGATTAACGATGATTTGTTGAATGAACTTGCTCTTGTGTTTCATCTTTAAACGTGCTGATCAACACGTGGACTTCAAACTGCAGGCAGAGCAGACCAGCTGTTTCTGTCAGAAGAAGAAGAAGAAGACGAAAGAGAAGAAGAAGAAGAAGAAGAAGGTGCACACTGACCTCATGTCTGCAGGTTTTGTATGTTTATTACGTGGTTAGCTTATTATGTGCAGCTTTCAGTCTTCTGCTGAACTCTGCTAACCACAGAATAAACATACAAAACATGCAGACGTGAGGTCATGGTGCACCTTCCTCTTCTTCTTCTTCTTCTTCTTCTCTTTCGTCTTCTTCTTCTTTGTCTCCTTTCAGGAAGCTTCTGTTGTTCCATTAAACTGCTCTGGTTTCTCATCAGGAGGATGAATTCAGTGGAAGAATAAAAAACTAACTGACAGGAACAACCAATTCAGTCAGCACATACAGGAAGAGTCTGAAAGAGTGTGTGTGTGTGTGTGTGTGTGTGTGTGTGTGTCAGTGTGTGTGTGTGTGAGTCCAGGAAAGAGCTTTACAATTGAAACAAAAGCGTGACTTGAATCACCTCCCTCTCGGTCTCTCTGGGAGGCGAAGCAGCGTTTCTGACCAGCAGCTCCTTCGTCCACAGCTGCATGAATCAACAACAACAAACAACAAACAACAAAACAACAACAATAACAACAACAACAACAGGCTCGCTGGTGATCACTGATGCTGGATTTGATTTCAGGAAGTTGTAATTGGATTCCTGATGTGTCAGAGACTCTGACTCTGCTTTTGTCTTTAAAACTAAAATGTTCAATCTTATTTTGCATAAAAGCTTAAACAACATACAGTCATATAACTTGTGATAGTGGCACATTCTCTCAGAAATATTAACAATTCAAGGCAAAACCCGGCAAATCAGCCTGTAGTCTCACATAAAAACAATAAAACTGGCAAACAAACATTAAAAACCAACAACTAAGACAAAAAATACGACAAAAAAACAGAAAATCAACATGAGTTTTAGTGTGGAAACAACGAAACAGAGAGGGAGAATAAAAATATGTAAATATGATCATATCTGACAAATATGCACCAATATCAGTGTTAATTTTGACCTGCGTGTTTTATATTGGAAATAAGCATCAATATGTGAGTGAAACAGCACAAATTCAGTTAAAAAAATTGCTTTTTTCATCTTGTATGTTAAAAATGAAAGTGATGAATGCATTTTAGTCTGAGTTTACATGAGCTTTGGTGTAGTTAATTTAACTAAACTTCTCATTTATTCTCACACAGAAAGAGAGGAGTGTTTTTTGTTTCTTTGAGCTCATAACTGTGATCATAAATGAAGAATTTTTCGTTTCTCAGGTGTCTCTTTTGTCGAAGCGTCTGAAAATATTTCTGCTCAGTTTGTTGTCTGATGTGACATCGATCACGAAAGTCTGGTTGAGTTCAAATTGAGGTTTTTCTATGAGCGAAATATTCAGAGATGGTTCATCTGTTTCCTATCAAGAAGAATCCCGTAAAAGAAATGAGGAAATGAAAGCAGAAGCATTGATATAAAAAAAAGGAAGAAAATGAAGAAATCTTCATCTTTTCATCACGGAAACCTGAGAGACGGCAAACAAACACAGAAACCGAAATACTGAACGCTGAACTTCCCGCCTGCAGTGAACGGCTGCTTCCTCCGGGGGCAAAGAGCTGCAGGAGGAAGAAGAAGAAGAAGAAGAAGAAGATTTCATTAAAAGAAGAAGGAGCAGAATTTGAAGAATTTGAAGAAGTAGAAAAGAAAAAGTTAAAAATCCTGAGAAGCAGCTGCAGAACATTTTAACTTACAGACACAACAGACAAAATCTTCATCTTCGTCTCCTCTTCCTCCTTCTGGTTCCTTCTGAAAATGTTTCTCTGTCAGTTAAACTTAAAATATATCATGTTTATTTTACCACAGAGTCAAAATAATCTACATTTTCACACATTCTCATCTCAGTTTGTCAACATCAACACTTTTACGGACAGAAATATTTCTCTTCATGCATTTTCCACTAAACTCTGAGCTCCGTTCGTTCCTGTGGGAACCTTTAACATTTTCTGTCCTCAGGGATTTTTTCAGGCATCAAACTAAAATTGAACTGACTCTAAGTTCAACAACTCAGCCTGGTTTTCATCCT
The DNA here is from genome assembly GCA_029814665.1 of Acanthurus lineatus. Lineage (NCBI taxonomy): Eukaryota > Metazoa > Chordata > Actinopteri > Acanthuriformes > Acanthuridae > Acanthurus > Acanthurus lineatus. The sequence continues at coordinate 7,310 of JAPZDV010000548.1, forward strand.
GCTGCACTTTTTTAGAGGCACAAAGTTTGAATTTTAAGAAGAGAAAGGTCAGAAAATTATAACAATTTGATAAAAACATCGCAGCTGTGGGAAAAAGGTATTTTTAAATCTCAGAATATCACAGCGTTTCTGTAAAGTTTTGACTTTCCAAACAATAGATTTAATATTTATTCATACAATCGTTCATTCATTGTGTATTTTAAGCTGCTTTCAGTGTTTTTCTGCAGACGATGGAGAGAATAACAGCTGCTGTTTTCTGATGTTTCTGATTGAACCTCTTTTACTTCCTGTAGATGCTCTTACACGTCTTAAATCACCTGAAACTGAACATAATGAACAGATATTAATACTGTGAATTATTTAAATGACCCAGATGTTGAGAGCATCTTTATGTAGGACAGGCGAGAAGGTGAGAAGGTGAGAAGGTTGGAGGACAAACAGGGTGGAGTTTGAACTTCGACCCGGACGCCTGAAACGTCCTCAGAGCCGTTTGTTTCCTGCTGGAGGTGAAAAACCAGCCAGTAATATTTCATAAGGTGCTTCAGTTCACCTATATCACCATGGCAACCCCAGCCTGTTTTAATTGGAGCCTGAGGCCAGTCTGCATCCCTTTCATCTCGCACACACACACACACACACACACACACACACACACACACACACACACACTCACACACACACACAAAGACTTTATATGCATCCACGCTCACTGAAACACATGAAGAAGAACGTGTGCTTCCTCTTTGTTTGTAACACACACGCAGGAACTTCAGTGCTGACTGAGATACAAATACACACATGTACACACACACACACACACACACCTCTGAGGCGTCGTCTCCCGCTGGGACGTACTGATGTGATGTCAGCCGTCGAGGTTCAGTTCAGGTTCACGAGAGTCAGTCGGTTTTTTCGCCGTCACAAACAGATTCTGCTCGCTGTGATTTTTCCCTCCTGATCAATTAAACTCTGTACCGTCACATTTACACTCATTTAACCCTTCAAACCTCACTGAAATGATAAGTTACGGAGGTAATATTTTATATCTATTAGTTATTTTTCATCATTTATCTCTAAAAAATTATGTTCTTGCAGCACAAAGGTGTTAAAACTGGCAGCAAAGACTGAAGAAACAAGGATGAATTTGACAAACGGTGCAGCATAATAAGTCTGTTTGCCGTCTGTTTCCACTCCGGGGGGAATAAAAGCAACATAAAACCAGATGGATTAGGGCAAAATTTAATTATTTCCTTAACTATTCTGTTGTAGAAACTTGTGATTTACAAATAAAATAATAAAAAGTCAAACTGAAAAAGAAAAAAAGGGCCTGAAGAGCCTCTTTCATCAGTTTTAACAAAGTCTACTCGAGTGAATGAATGAAACAAAAAAACACACCTGCCCAACTCTCACCTGTCCAAACCAAAACACACGTGTGTTTTAGGTTAAAAACTACACCTGGTGCACTCAGCACGGTGCTCACATCCATCAGATCACACTCAGACGGACTCGCAGGTCCAGTTTTCCTCCAATCAGCCTCCAGAACAGCAGACAGGAAGTGAGGTGGGCGACGCTTTCATGCACACATGTGACACAATGGAGACATTTAGTCACGATCGCTGTGGCAAAACACATATTTGAGCACCACGACACCAAGTTTTGATCCAGCTGATCCACATCTGCTCCACAGGTTGTTGACCGCCACAGATGTGCAGTCCAGATGTGTGTGTGTGAGTCCTGATGAAGCAGGACTGTGAGGTACTGCTGGGATTTGAACCCAGGATCCCCTGTTTACGAGACAGGTGCTTTAACCAGCTAAGCCACAGTACCTGCATGTCTTCCAGCAGTCTGATGGATCTGGTTTGAAACAAACTCTCCTGATATCAAAGCTGAGAGTTATTTGTTTTCCTTCCCTTGAAGAGCAGCTGAACCTCCGGATGATGCAGGATTTCAGCGTCTTTCAGATGTGAATCTCATGGAGGAAAAATGTCAGATGACGTCGTGTGAAGTGGGAGAAAGTGTGCAGATGGAGGAGGATGAGGTGGACGGATGAGTCAGACTGACTTTATCTGGTTCCCATGTGACACCAAAAATAGTGATCAAGTTAACCATCATCTTTCCCTGAATCCGACCAAACAGCAACTGTTGCACAACGCCGACCATGTGTGATGCAGAAGGTCATCTGATTATGAAGTAAAAATGCTGACTTTGTCATTTCCTGCACGTCCAAAAGCATGAAATTACAAGGAATAAGATTAAAACATGCAGCTCTGAGATGCAAAAGGTCCTGAAAGTTGGCTGCTCGTGTGATCACCTGCTGAGTTAAAGTGTCTTTTATAAAGTGCAGTTTTTAATTATAAGCTTCTTTCAGGTTTAACACAGCGTTGTCTGTAATCCAGAGATGTCACGGTGAGGTGCTGCTGGGATTTGAACCCAGGATCTCCTGTTTACAAGACAGGTGCTTTGACCAGCTAAGCCACAGCACCTTCTGACAGATGCACAGGTGGAACTATCAGCTTTAACGAAAGCATTGTTGGGGTTCGGGTTTGCATGCATGGACCCTGTCGGTGACCATTGTTAACATCAGTAATTACACCTGTTCTCCTCCTGATCTGACAGGTCAGAACATCTGCTGAGGAAAAACACCTGAGGACGAGACGTTTCGTCAAATCAAAGCAACGTTTTTCTTCCTGCAAGGTGCTGAAATATCAAAAGAAAAAAAAAAACCTCTCTCCCTCTTTACTTTGAACAAAGACAACAACAACCTCTGCATATTTCATCAGGTGCACTTTCATACCTGCAAGCAGTCGACTCGCCGATGATTTCCTTCTCCGAGGAGAGGAAGATGAGTTTAAACTCAGAGTGAAAGAAGAGAAGATTTAAAACAACAGCAGACATTTGGTGATACACATTTTTTACTTCCTACCAAGAATCGACATCAATTTCATGTCTGTGCTCAAAGTTTAGAGCTGGACATGTATGATGTTAGCGTAGCTTAGCATAAAGACTTGAAACGAAGGGAAACAGCTAGCCTGGCTCACTCCACTGTTCAGCACAGCAGGAGGATCTCATGTTTAATTTCTACACACACAGAAATGTAGATGCAGTTTGTGGTTTAGTAGGAGACGTGTGTGTTCCTGCAGGAAGTCACGTGACCTGACCGCTCGGTCATGTGACTCTGTCAGGTCGTGGTCAGTCGTCGTGGTTGATGACGGCGAGAAACTGCAGCTTTGAAGAGAAGAAATTGAACTGCACTGATTTTCTTTTTAGCCATAAATTATTCACACACACACACATGTCTGCCTGTCTGGCCTGAGGCTTGAGGGACTCAGGTGAACCACGCAGCTTATTAACACACTCACACACACACACACACGCACGCACACACACATACACACACACACATACACGCACACACACACGCAGACACGCACACAGACTTTTAACAAGACAAATGGAGGCTCCGTCTTTTGACAGGAGAAGTGAGCAGACTGTTTTGCTCTATCTT
>JAPZDV010000549.1:0-10804 GCA_029814665.1 Acanthurus lineatus
TATGTAAAGTGTCTTGAGACAACTTTGTTGTGATTTGACGCTATATAAATTAAATTGAATTGAATTGAATTGAATTAATATTAAGTGGCTAAGAAACAATGGGGTTAGATGGGAATAGTAGGGACTGTATGACATAGCCACATAATAAGTTAATTTAAGAGTAAGATAACTTAAAAGTGGAAGTTCCATTCAGTTTAGTTAATAAACTAAGTAATGAAGTACTCCACTGGGATAAATCTTGTTTCTGACCTTGTAGTATTGTAATGGTCCCACATTCAATAATCCTAAATCCCAAAGTTTTTCACCTGAAAGTCTGGTGACAGATGTATTATGTGTATGCGTGAGTGCGTGCATGGGTATGCACAAGCCGCAGGCTTCATGACACTCACCCCACACAGAGATTTCAGACTGATCACTGCAGGTCAGACAAAAAGTTCTGAGCATCCTCTGGAGATTCAAAGAGGAACTGCTCTCTGTTATCATCCATAGAGCTCTTAATTTCTGGGCTTGCTGTAGAAATTCCAAGAACAATCCATAGGATAGAAGAGCTATCTACTGAGTGAGCATCTAGCTGGATAGAGATGGGTGCATCAGCTGTGTATCAAAAGGAGTTTGAGCCCTTTGCTGGAAAAGCGTTTTTAGCCTGGGCTGATTCCTACTTTTTGTCATCCATCAGAGATGGACTGAGTGGCTCCATCATATTTTTGTCTCATTAAGTAGGTTTAGGAGTTTTGATTTTGTTGTCAGTGAATTGGCTTAAACACTGTAGATAGCCATCAGCAATTGCTAATCATCTCCTCATCAACTCTGCTATTAATGCCCAGTTTCTCCACCACCACACTGCCAGATCATAGACTCTGTTTCATAGTCAGAACGCTTCTGCCTTTGCTCTTTGAATTTCATTTTTTTGAATCTGCATTTTTTTTTATCACTTCTCCTTGTGTCATCTGCCTACAGATTTTCTGGACCGACCCCACCACCAGCCCACTCCTGGAATCCCCTTGGACCCATGGTTCTGGAAAGCCTGGATCCCCTGACCTCTGCCCCCCAGCTCACTGCTCTGCCCCTGCTCCCCTTTGCACATCTTTGACTTTGAGAATATATTCCTTTGCCTTCAAACCAGTCTCTGTTGCTCTGTTCTGCATCCTGGGTTCTAGTCCCTTTTTCCTGCCTAACACCACCATGCTGCTGAATGACCCAAAAGTGGTCAGATGAAGTAAATATCAGAGATGCTTTGCTACAAGCTGCAACTGCAGGAACTACACAAACTTGATGCAGGTTTTTTTCCATGCTGGTGTCCTTTGGAGCATCCACAATGCCGGGAACCCCTCTGCATCGTCAGCAGGTTGCTCAGGTTCACAGGTGTTTCGCCCCTTGACCTGTACACCTCGCCTGGGGCAGCGAAGACTGGTTATCCTTCACCTAAAAAGGGGTTCAAACTGTGTACTCTTTTCAACCACAGCCACCTTGAGCTGGTCTCGGCTGCTGAGGCGAGGTCCCTGGTGGCATTCTTCAGTTATTTGGTCTTCAGACCAACCCTCTGAAGGAAGAAGCGCACCGATTTTGCTGGGAACCCACGGCAACCGACTTCAATGGGGAAAATGGTTGCATGCCACCCTTAAATGACAGCCTCGTCGATCAGGTCCTGGTACTTGGCTTTTTTCTGCTGGTGGGATGTGGCTAGCCTCTCCTCCCAGGGTGCTGTTAGTTCAGTGACTATGATGGTTTTGGTGCTCCTGGATAGCAGGAACATGTCTGGCCGGAGGGAGGTCACTGCCACATCCTGTGGGAAGACAAGCTTCCTCTTCAGGTCCACACTCAGCTCCCAGTCAGAGGCACGCTGCAGGATGCAAGGTGGGTTCCCAGTCATCACTCTGTTCCTTGGCGCCTTGTCACCTTCCCTTATGAAATTTATTGCTGTGGCCAGTCTGGTTCTTATTGGCTTTGGCTCTCTGTTGCTCCACCCATTTGCCCATTTGGTGATTACCGTGAGGACCTTATCATGTCTCCACCTGTACCGCCCTTCTGAGAGCACCTTTGGACAACTGGTCAAGGTGTGATTCAGTGTGCAAGAGGCCGCTCCACACTGCTTGCAAGATGGACCTTTCTCTCCACCCCAAACTTTTAGGTTGCTTGGGGTTGGTAGCAGGTCAGCCACAGCGCGTAGGAGGAAGGCCAACTTCCCAGTTTCCTGCAGTTCCTTCCACGATAGTGGTCATTCCAGTGCGTGGTCCCACTGCGTCAACCAGCCCTGGGAGGCAAGCCCAATTGCTTTCACCTTCACCTTTTTCACAGGCTTCTTTCTTTGCGGACCCTTTGCACTACAAGTCCTCTCCTGGCTTTGGCATTGGCCTTGCTCCACCTCCTGTCATTGTAGTGTACAAGGCCTAAGCAACCCTGACATACAATACTGACTATTTCCTGATGCCTCCAGTGGGCTTCGGCCTCTGACACTTCTTGCTGGGGCTTCCACTTTCTGTTTCATTTGATGGGCTTACTTGCGTGTCTCACCTTCCCATCTTCAGACAAACAGAGTGTACTAACTGCTCTCGCCTTGTTTAGTTTAAACTCTTCAACCACTGATGAAACTGGCAGGGAAAGCTTGGAGGTCTTGCTGTAGAGGTTGACAGGGCTAAAGGATGGGGGAACTCCCAGCCATTTCTGCAAGAAGTTACTGCACAGTCTCTCCATTGCTTCCACCTGGGACATGGGAAAGTCATACAACAGGAAGGGCCATTGTAGCTGGGGTATGATGCCATACTGAGAGCACCAGACCTTAAACCTCCCAAGCAGTTGGCTGTTCTCAATTGCCCTGAGCCAGATGTTCCTTTTTAGACACTTGGGTCGATGAACTTGTTGGTGAGCAGATATGTTGTTAACCTTTTAGTGATGATGGACCTAAATATTTTTCCCTCTACGTCCAGCAGGGAGATCTCCCAGAACTGGTTTAGTCCCATGGAATTCAGCTCTTTTGGCATGAAGCAGCCCCCAGCAAGTGTCCAGAGCCCGGGTCCCACCTTCTTCTTCCGCAGTGTCCGTAAAAGTTTTGATAGCCTCTGATTGTCATGAGAGATATTTGCATTAGCACGAGTAGGGAATTAAAATAACACAATACTCTTTACATATTTTTTTCATTGCACATCATGAACAACAGCGGGTAAATTAAATTAGACACGTGAATCTTCTATTACATGTTGAGAACCTGCTTGTGTTGACCAGGTATGATAACAATGAACTAAAAGAAGATTACAAAGCAATACTAATTACTCACTGATGAGAGTAATATTGACATACCACCTGATGCCATTTGGTGCAGCCAAATTAGAATCATATTCATGTTACAATAGTGTCCTATGTGCAGTGTTTAAAAAGGCTGTGAATTTATCTGATGCCAGTGAGTTACACTGCCAGAAAAGAATCTAACTGTGACTATGTAGACTAGACTAGAGCAAGGTTTGAGCAAGAGAGGCAGTTTTCACATTGGTTGGGCACCCTTGATGGCAAACACATTCATATTCAGCCACCAGCACAAAACACAAATGTAGATTTTGTGTCCTGATGATCACTGTTCTAGATGTTGATTAAAGGTGAGATGAGAGTTTGGGGAAGACAGATGTAGGTAGAAAGAGCCAAGCTAAAGGCAGTGGAAAATCAGGGAGGGAGAGATATTGGAGGGAAGGAGAGAAGGGTAAGCAATGTGAGAGTTTAACCCTGGAATTTCACTGGATATATGTGCATTGTGTCTGCACTTGTTACGACCCTGGAAAAGGGGTGGAATAATTACAAGAGTAATACGAGTAATGTTTCCTCAGTAAGAACGTTTACTCAAATGAGGAAATTACTGCGAATTCCCCCAGTTAGCGAGTGGAGACAGAAACAATCGATCTCAGATTACAAGATAGAGAGCACACTGTAGATTACAGATGAACACCATAATTAACTCATAAATAATGAAGTAAACAATATGAAACAGACACTCTTTTAGCATTTTAACCCTTTCTTAACCACTTAACAGATTTTAACCATTTTGAATGATTGTATGCCTGCATTTACTGTTTTAACCTAAATGACTTTTTTCACATTATGAAATACAATGAACTTACTGTATTTATTTAACTTATAGCAGACTATGTATTACTTAGTCTTTTAACTTGTCACACACTCTGAAATGGTGGTGGAGCTGATACATTTCAATTCAAGTCAATGTGTGTGCTTCCACCAGCTGTGGCTGCATTGCGTTCCTTCTCTGTCACAGCTCCAGCAATCTTGAGCCCTTGGCAGCAGATACGCATGACTCCTATTCTTGCTGGATGCCAGAACACAATGCAACAATTCAGCACAGAGCAGACTTTGCAGGAAAGGAAGTCAGTTTAGAAACATAATTAAGAATCCAGTTAATTTTCAAAATAAGAGAACGCTATGTTTGCTGCAAGTTATATATTTAACTTTACTACAGCAAAATAACTATTGTGGGTGTAGCCAGGCCTGAAGTCAACAGGTCAGGGGTTTTTCAGAGGCAATTTGACACCCTGTTGACACCATGGATGAAGAGAAGCTAATCATGGAGGTGCAAAACTACAAAATAATTTATGACACAGCACACATCCTTGTTGTTATGACAACCATAAAAAGGATATAGCCTGGAACGTAACGGTTTGCTCAAATACATCGGATAAGACATGTGGTTTTATATGATTGAAAACAATGAAAACCTTGAAATGGCCGGCTATTGCAAAGTTGCTTGATTTGCTTAAAGAACTTCACTAACATGCATTAGGTCATGTAATGCAGTAAGTTAAAGGTGAGTTATATATAATTTATCTATTTAGTCATGACTGTTTTTGACATTTTTACAGTAAAAAAAAAGCTTTTTTATTTTTTTGCTGTGTTACAAAAGTTATTAAGTCATTTGTGAGAGCATGTGTTGTAGAGACTACTTTGCTTTTGTTGGTCTCATGACCAAAGACCATGGCCTAGTAGGTGTTACTTTCACACTTGCAAATGGATTGAGGGGGGTGACAAAATGAGGCCAAACAAATGTTTATCCAACTTTTCAGTCAACATTAACATTATATACAAACAACCCACACCAGAAAAAACACAAACCACTCACATACACAATACAAATTTTCATTGTTTCAGTCAACAGTAATAACTTCAAATGAAGTCATATTATGCCATTCTGTCCTGCCATGACACACTGCTTGCGGGGAAGGTGAAGAAAGTGGCAAAGCACTTTCTAACAGCACAGGCTTCTCTTGATGCCATGTTTCCTTCCATACAGTATATCTGACTGATACCATGCATCTCCACAGCTCCTCTGCCTCTTCCACTAGGTGCAAGGTGTAAGTGTGTCCACATTTTTGGGGTACAGGTTACTCCTGCCATGGAAAATTCTCCAATGTGATGCCAAAATGTCATTGGCATTTTCAACTACCATCCTTGCTCTAGGGAGTCTGTAGTTGAATGTTCTCTTTTTGTGGATGAGATTTTGTCCTGGGTAGGGTCTTATGTGGTAGGGCTGCAGAGGAAATGCTGCATCACCCACAATGACATATGAAACATTCCCTAGGTAAGCAGCACCAGGCAGAGATGTACTAGGAGGTGTTGTTCTCCATTCCTCTTCTCGAATCTGAACTTGCATACACCCCGTCATCAGACATTCTTTAAAAGTCTCCCACCTGAATACACCTGAAGCGGTAGTCTGCATCCACAAGTGCCAAAAGCACGATGGAGAGTCTTTTCATAATTGAAGTATTGGCTACTGGACAGGGGTGGTGCTTGAATCACAATGTGCTTCCCATCAAGTGCTATCAGGCAATTTAAGAAATTCCACTTTTCCCAAAAGCCTTGTGCCACCTCCTTCCACATGTCTGTGACAAAACTTCTCCATCATACCCTTTTCCTTGGCAGTGAACATCATATGTATTTATGTAAATCATTGTTGTGTGACCAAAGTGGTAGTTAATGGAAAAGCTAATCAATGAGTCTCCAGAAGCCAAATGCCTGTAAAGAGAATAAACAAACAGGGTCCCCCCCCCCTCACATTAATAACAAATTAGGAATTGTTGTAATCATAATCCCTAATTAATCTTAATGGACAGGATGGGATCACAGCTGTCAAATTGTCTTTAACAGGTCAGTCGTTGACAGCTGGTGCAACTTTAGTGTCTGTGTCAGCATATTTATTAGATCCAGAAAAACAAGGTTTAAACAATTATTTTCTATAACATGCACCCCAAGCCAGGAGATCTGTTTCCTCACTGGTGAATCACCTTTTTTTGTTTGAATTCAAATCAAAAAGTGGCTGAAAGAAAAACAGTCCTTCGACCATCAATTACTGCATGTAATTTATCCACAAAATGAATCTAATATTTTAGGTGTGGGTGTGTTCATATGTCTAGGTGAATGCGTGTGTGATCGTGTATCTGCGTTTGAGCTTGTTTGCCTGTGCAGGCAAAAATGTACAGAAGAAGAGGATATGACAAGGTATGGAAATATTTGCTTTCTAAACAATTTCACTGGAGGTGAAAATTTGCTGAGAGCTGCTTACACAATACATTTATTGAGTTTTGTTTCTGTCCAATTAAATAACTAACTAAAAAACTAAATAAATACAAAAATCCTTGTAGTTCAGCCATCTGTTAACATTTACATTGGGTGTAAGATAGCAATGCCACCTATGCCACTGATGCATGGCGCAACCAGTCCTTAAAGGTAAGAGCAGACATTCTGATTGGTTATTGCATTTTTCGGCCAAAGAAAGACCCATGAAACACCCATGAATTGATAAGGTGATTATACACAGTTGATAGGGGTGGGGAAGAGCAAGTTACTTCTGCTTGTTCTTGAACAACATGGCAAAGGTTGATTTGGACTCTCCCCTGAATGACTTAAAAACCTCTGAACCATGTGCTTTGTGCTTGCTCTGGATACAAGTGTAAGATAGGGACCAAATTGTTTATGGGGACTGATTTTTTTTTGTGTGTGTGTGTTTTGTTTTTTTTTTTTTGAAGTTCCAAAAGCACTTTGAGTGGTGCTTTGGTAGAGGAAGAGTCTTCAACACCACTGTCAGCATGTAGATCTGATGAGCAGGCTACTTGTAGTGCAGATCAATTATATTGCAAATGCAATTATAGAATGAGTAATTACAAAATGTGTTGTATTAGCTGTTGTTGGGACCTCACCATGTGAGTAAAACAAAGAAAGGCCTTACAAACCGCACCTCATTGAGAAATCTGGCCTGTATCTGAGTCCCAGATGAGACCCTCAGGAACTCAGATAAAGGCAGAAAACTCAACTTTCCAGAGTACCCCAGATTTCACACCTAGGTGTGAACACAGAAAATGAATCAACCTGCTCCTCAAGATTTCACTGTGCCAGAGTAGCTTCCAGAGTAGCTGCCAGAGAAGGCACCTTCAGAAGTCCATTACCATTTCCTTTGTTTTTTAAATGTTCAGTAGGAAGCAGTTTTTGGGCCTCCATTGAAGGCTAATGTTAGATCCCTAGATTCATTTCTGTCCATTCCTGATCCACACTTCAAAAGTAGTATCATTGCAGTGTTCCTGGATGTGGCAGGACTCCGACTTGTATTTGAAGTCAGCTGTGTACAAGGTGAACACCACTATTGACTGTCTTTTTGTTTTGTTGTAGCCAGAGATGGTATTGATTTCTTATTACACCTCACAGATGTTGCTGTGCTTTAAATTTCTCTCTATTACCTCTCTGTATTCCGCCTTTTCCTTCTTTAATCTCTTCTTCAACACATGTTGCACCTGTTTGAGTCATTCTTTGTCATCATCTCTAAAAGCTTCTTTTTTGGCTCAGGATTGCCTTGATGTCACTTTTGATCCATGTTTGTTATCTGCAAAACAGTGTACAGCCTTTTAAGCATGACCATGTTTCTACAGAAGTTGATGTACTTAGCAAAACAGTTAGCCTGTCCATCAATGGCCATGCTGTTCCTATCTGTTTCTAGCAGCACATGCCAATCTGTGAATTCAAAGCAGTCCCTAAGAACCTCACTAGCCTTAGGTGTCCATTTCCTGATTGTAGGCTGCCTCAGTACACAGGGTTTGCAACAGGTCTGCAGAAAAACAGGTTGTGATCTGATCTGCCCAGTGGTGTTAAGACAGTAGCTCTGTAGGATTCCTCGACATTTGCACACAGCAGATCAAGTGTTTTGCCTTCTCTGGTAGGACAGTTAAACTGTGTAATTCCAGTCAGATGGGAGGAAGGGTAATATGATTGAAGTCTCCTGATATTATCATGAGTGCTTCAGGATGTTTAGTCTGTATCCTGGCAACAGTTTCATGAATGACATCACATGGAACATCAGCAGTTGCCCTGGGCTGAATGTACACAAGGATTGTTATGATATGACTGAATTCTCTTGGAATATAGTATGGTCTCAGACCAACTTCCTATTGTTTAATGTCTGAACAACACATTGTCTCTTTGACACCAATATGAGTAGGATTACACCATCCCTGATTCAAAATTAAAGCCAGTCTTCCACCTTTTATCTTGCCACTAGCTTTAGCATCTCTGTCTGAATGTTTCAGGGTAAAGCTAGCACAGGAGACAGAGATGTTTTGATTCAACCAGGTTTCAGTATAGCACAAGGCTGCACTCATGGTATACTTTCCTGGTCTTCACCAGTATATCCAGCTCATCACTTTTGTTGGGCAGAGAGTTGACAATCCCCATGTTGATTGATGGCAGTAGAGCAGCAGCATTCTCATTAGTCTCATTGTTGGTGTAAACTCTGCTGTTCATTCATTATCTGATATATGTTCACTTGCTATAGCAACTGAAATAATTTAGTTGTTTAATTAATTAATGATTACAATTAGTGAATTCACACACACACTTTGGAGTCTATGAGTCCTAGGAGTAAAACACCAAGGCATCATGCCTCACTCAGTAAACCTAGTCCAAATGTTAAAAGAACAACTACTTAAATGCAGCCATTCCAGTGAATACAAGGAAGACAATTTACTGTCCAGATGAAAAATGCTTGGCTGATACGACAGACATATTGCCAGTACCAATTTACCAGATAAATGATGCAGCAGCCAATTCAATTTAACATCTACATTAGCTGTGTGATGTGATTTGAGGAATGCATACACACTCATTTTCCATCACATACACTCTCAGTCCTCAATCAATACAAAAAAACACATTTCTTTATGCACTTATGCTGAGTTACATTTGAATTTCCTGCTACCCATCCCCTCCTTTTCTTATGTGCACACAAATGAAAGTGCATGCTCACACACACTTAAGCTGTTAAGAATTCCACAAAGCTGAGCATATAGCAGTAGAGATAATAATAATATACAGGGAGTGCCTAGAAATTATTTGACATCTGAACCAATATTACCTTCTCAACCAGCTACCGTTCTGAAAGTGTAACTCACTTTAAGTAAAACAATACTTCTTCTGAGACACACAGATCATTATTTTCCATAATTGGAAATATAGGGATACAAATTAATGATTGTTTTAGTTCTAAAATGATCCAGGTCACCCATTTTTTTCCCACATGCAAGTGAGCTAAAAGACCTACAAAATGCACATTGTCAAACCAAAATACAAAATAATTGTAATAGCTTAATAAGATCTCTATAAGTTAACTTGTTACATGGATCTAGATACATTTACAAACTACACTATAATTGACATAATAATTCTATAAAAACATACGCTTGAACACTGCAAGTTTGACTCATTAAAAAATTGTTACATACAATTAGATTTACGTACACTTGTATTACTGACTTTGGTTTAATTGTTTTTATTTATTTATTTATCTATTTATGTGATAGCAGAAAAAAGCTTTAAACATAACATGAGAATAAAAGCTGTTTTTAGTCTGGTAGAACAGTAGCAGATACTTTTGTATCTCTCTCTGATGTCAGACACCTAAATATTCTTAACCCCCTTTACTTTGTTGACACAATCCACCACCTAATCCTCACTTGCCTTAACATCATCATTAACATCAATGGTTTTGCTGTTCTCACTCCCTTCACATTTAAAATAAAGGCATCATCTTTGACCAAACCCACTTCAAAAACATTGCCTACCTCAATCCATCCCTCTTCTTCCCAGCTGCAGAAAACAATCTTCCAATAATTCAGCACTTCTAGATTGACTACTACAACAGTCCTCTACAGTCCAAAATACATCCAGAGATCTGATGTTCATTTGTGCATCCAATAGCCTACTCTACCTGTGACCATATCACTTCCTCCCTTTAAAACTTTCATTGGCTCCCCATCTTCCAAATGATCCACTACAAATTCCTCATCATCACCTATAAAGCCCTCCATAACCTGGCTCTTCTTAACTGACTGAGCTACTTCATTGGTATACTTTCAACTGGGCTTTTGATTCAGGCTTTTTTGACAGGTTCTTAGCTCACCTAACTGATAATACCAACGCTCTATAAATGGGTACCAGTAATAACCATAAATTTAACGAAAGGATTATGGCTAGCTTTAAACGACTTCATAGTGATCTATCCTGGGTGGTGTATATACTCAGATCATTCCTAACTTTATCCGGTAAAATTTTATGGAATCTTTTAATTCAGCGTTCAATAATGTTTTCCTTAAGTCACTGATAAAAAATCCTTAAGACAGCACACCTCCAAGCCATGGCTTACCCCTGGGTTACAGAAGTCCTAAAAGAAAAAAAAGACTACATACTTATACTATACTTGATAACTTCCATGCCCTTGACTCAAATGACTTGCAGTGTTTCCCACAAGGTTTTGTGAGACTAGGGTGGGTGA
>JAPZDV010000550.1:0-10799 GCA_029814665.1 Acanthurus lineatus
AACATCAAATAATAATGTTATGCCAAAATTTGATTTTTATTTAATTTTTATTTGAGGGTCCAGCCCCTACGGTAACTTTTCAGTCTTGCACCATGATATGATGTGGTGCAAGAGTCAGCTATGGCTACTGCTAGTTGATTTTGGTTTGGTGTGTCAGGGCCCTTAAGGACACATAATTAATCTAGCAGTATGATTTTGTACGCTTCTAAATGTCACCATGGAGACTGGTGTTTTCAGTCTACTACGAATCTGACCTGTTTTCAGCTTGTCAGCAGCAGTTCTTGAGTGCTGAGAGGACAGTGTCTGGCCTACATTATGTATATATTTATTTTATGAATGTGCTTGTAGTGTAACTGACAAGTCCATAGACAGATACCTAACCTTGGTTGGTCCATGCACAGTTACAGTTACTGTTAAGAAGCTCAAAACAAATGTACAGCTGGATGTTTTTGTGATTAAAGCTGCCAGCAGGTTACGTTTTGTTAAATGAGACAGAAGTAGAACCAGGACATAAAAAATGCAAGGGGTCTCTGGTTACCATGGAGACAGTTGAAAAAACATTGTCCAAAGTGAAAATGTTGGACAACTTTCATTTCTGTAAAACTACATTTTATCAGAAGAGCTAATCATCCTTAACCAACATAAAAAAAAATAGTATAAAATATTAGAAACAAAAAGATTAGATGCATTGCTCTTTGAGGACAAATCCAGGGAGAATTACCACTTAATTCTGCAGTCCCCATTAGCTCTACAAAGTGTTTCAGTGTCTCTAAGCTTATTGTTTATCTCATTTTCCGCATTAGCAGCTGTTGTCAGTGCAAAAGCTGTGATAAACTCATTGTAAACTGTCTGCTCAGCACAAAACAGGAGATAAAGTTAGTGTTCAGCTGTTTAACATAGTGAAACAGTTAGCAAGTGGGATCCAATATTTCTCCTAGAAGTTTGTGTTGAACAAAAATGGAGTGAAAGACAACGATTTTGCCAACATGTTGACCAATGCAGCCATATATGTCACAGTATGGTATTTGTGTGTTTTGGAAGTCTATCCTCAATTGGCCCCAAAAAGTGGCCAAAACACAAAACATAAATTGACCTTTTTTTTATTTTACCTGATATGTCCAGTGCTAACTCCAGTTAAGAGTACCTCTTGCTTTATAGCTTTATCACTCTAATTCTGTTACTGTTTCACTGGTTTAAGAAAACATATGTAAACCCAGATCAGATTATTGGGAACTGGAACTTAAAAAACTAAATGCAAGAAGCCATACTGCATATCTAAGCTTGGCCACTTGTCCTAACAACATGTTGCCCCGAAGCATCCCTGATAAAATGGGAGGCATACCCACCTCCAGGCATTTGGAATGCCCTTGGTTCAGTGTGGTCATCACAAAAGGATAGACCTTTGGGCTATAATTACTGGTGTATCAAAAGTCCATTACAACACATAATGGAGATTAAGAAAAGCTAATGCTTTAATCCTGTATTCACCACATGTGACTACGGAACAGTCATTGTTTTGCAAATTCACAATACATAGTCTAACAGAAAGTGTGAAGCCAGTCTTTCAGAGTAAAACACTTTGTGTTAATTTTCCTTTAATTCCACCATATGCTGACATCAGTCAGACATTGCAATGGTCATGCTTCTGCCCCCAGGCTTAAAGAGACAACACAAAGGCCTAAGTGATAACAGTAGCCCTCATTAAGATGGCTGGAAGAGACTTTTGTGTTAAGTGCTTAGAATGCTTCTTATCTTGTTAAAATCCCAATGTCTGTTCTCATTAATTACCGTCATTCAAAGCTAAAACTCAGTCATTGTTTCCGCTTCATTAATAGAGTGAAGGGATTGAGGTCACATGACATGGCCTGATGCCATTACATGTCTCGCTGTTTTAAAATCTTTTTCTTTTGTCACTTTTGTTCAGTATGCGGTCAACTAAAAGGTCAAGTTGTTTTTCCCTCAAACTTTTTCTACAGCTAGTAATTTATTAATTGTTCTCATATTGTTCAATTGACACTATAACTTCTTCCTAAGTTGTGAGATCAGAGGAATATCGGGGATCAGATATTACAGATCACAGATCAGAGGAACATAGCAAAGCATGTAAAATTATTATTGTTGCTAGATTGCTATGCTTACCTGAGATTGTTATTTCTCATTACTAGAGGGCTAGCTAGCTTGTGATCGTGTGCCTCTCCCTGTCAGTGCTTTATTAGACATGAAAGCATGTCGTTATCCCTTTCTAAAGGGGTTGTGCTTTCATAATTAACCACTTAAAAAAATCATAAATGTAAAGTCTATTTGTGATTTCAAAATCATAGATGTAAACTGATTTGCAATGACAAAACTTAACAGACTTTACATAAAAACTTTACCCAAAATTAAGTCAAACATGGATATTCTGCATAAAGTACAACAGCCTCACAGCCTGTCACAATAATTACTTCATCAACTTATATGATACATGAAAATCACTAAGATGACAAGTTCTGGGTTTTGTTTGGGATGACAGTAGTGGAGACTGACATGGGAGAGCAGTTAAAAACAGTTTAATTTACAGGGGAAATAACAAGCAAATCCAACAAAAACAATACAAAAATACTCCAAAAACAACCCACACACTTTAGAAAATGCAAGAAACAAGAAACAAATACTTGATGCAGTCAAGAGCAAAAATTAATACAGGAAAAATCACACTGGAGGAATAAACTACAAGAAGCACAAGGGATGCTGGTAAAACACTACCAAGCAGTACAGAATTATCTGGCAAATTGGTGAAGTGATGGCCAGGCTTTTATGGAGTGGCTGATTACTGGCAGTGGGAACCAGGCCACCCACACCTCCGCTACCCACACACTGATATAAGGTGGAGTGGGAGGGGAGGAGACAGCCCAGTTCAAGTTAGAGGTCAACTTAGACTTGAATTTTACAGTCACACATAGAAATTAAGTAATGAGAATAAGAATATCTGCATAGAGGATAAGAAGAAAAAATATGATGCAGACTCATATGAACAAAATAAACCATGTAAGAATAAATAATAAAAACTGTGAGTAATATACACAAGAGAAAAAGTCAAGATTACCTGGTTTTGGCCACAATCAGGCAAAGAACAGACCAAATGTATACAATGCATATAATGTAACAAAAACTCAAACTCTGGTTTGGACCTTGTTCCGGACTTTCAAATGTGAAAGCACCTTACATCTGATTTCGTTATCACCTGAAAGGAACCATGGTTCACCTTGAAATGGACCCAACTTATTAAGGAGGACCATGGTCTGGTTGTTTGGTTCGACAATAGTCCAAACCATGGTCTGGTGGAGTGTTCACCTCTGTAACTTTGGTCGAGATCAAACTGAAAAGTACAAAAGTCTGGAATAAATGAGGCAGGTGTGAAAGCACCCTAAAGTTACCACATCAAGTGTGAAGTTTAAGTGCTAAATAATGTGATGCTGTCACATTAGAAACTGGCAGCATTGGGAGTCCAAATAAATATACTTGTGTTATAATTTATTCAAATAGTAATTTTTACCCAGTATTTCTCTCTTGCACAATTATTTTTTATGGAAACGTGCACAGATTTGTAAGAATAAAGCTAAGGTCAACAAGGCAAGTTGTTAAATGTTATTTTTGACATGGGCTTTAGGTTTTGCTAAGCCAGTTCACATGTTAAAAGCCTGGCTCTGTTGAACTTATTTCTAAGAACACCCCTGAGGACAGTCTACATAAAGCACAGATGAATAATATTCAATCAGGTTTGTCAGCAGTTTGACCAGTGTACTCAAGATTTTCTTATTTTATCAACAGCAAAGCCAAAATGAAATCTATTTTGTAAGTATATTTTTGCAAAAGATACTTATCCTCATATTATTGTTTTCTTCTCCTTCAATTAATTTGCCTGTGTTGATTCTAAAATTAACTTAATGAAATTTTTCATTGGACAAAATATGGGACATTTATTACACCACGGGTGTTCGTGAAATTTGAAATTTCATTTATTAGCCTGAGGGGTGCTACTACAACAGGAACATTAAAATTAGAGTTTACAACCAAAGCTCTGATAGGAGATGGTTCTCATTACATACCACAACACAAAACTGTTAAAAAGGATAAAAAAAATTAAAACAACTTCACTTTTATCACATCCATAACACCAGTGGGTCAAATATGGTAAAATTTTACCTGAGTATGGTGCCAAAATAAGACAGTAATGTTACATAATATCACATAAAGAGAGCAGAGCAGATGGAACCAATGCAGATGAAAGGCAGGATCAAAAGCTAAACCCTTTATTTCAAGTAACAGATGCTGAGCACAGGCGAACAAAGTAAATGACTATACAAAGACTATCTGATGGCTTGTCTTATATACACACTGAGGTGACATGTGGGTAAGGGGCAGGTGGAGAAGCTGAGGTAAAGATAGAGATAACAAGAGATAATAACAGGGCAGGAGTTGATTGGGCGGGGAAAAAATGGCAGCAGTGCAGGGCTAACAGGCTGATGTCGTGAAGGTGTGGAGGGATGATGTTTATGGAAAATAAAACACGGAAGGGACATGTAGAGCAAACAACTAAAACCCAGAAAACAATGAAGCAAGACAAACAAGCCATGACCACTGAAACTTCATCATCTGTACTTTTTCTGCCATAGCTGTACTTAATATTGCATTAATTAAGGTTATAGGAGAGATTCCTAAAGTTTTGATTTAACACCAAGATTTAATATGGGGATTGCAAGTGTAACTAGTATAAATAAAACAATGTCACTCAGGAGAGAGTGATGTTGTACTGAAAATTAGCTGTGATAACATCTCACAAAGGGTTTGTTATAGTAAATTTATCAGTAACACTACCATGTTTATGTGTTGTGTTATCTATTTCATCTTTCAGACTCTTTGTAATTTACATCTCTATAATATTACAAATAAACAAAGTTGTATTAAGGCCATAGTAAAAAAAAAACAGTGTCAGGACTCACAGAACCATGCTGGACCCAAAATACAGATCAGTAAACCAAACAGTGTTTATTTACAAATGTGAAGTGCAAGATATAAAGAGTGAGGTTGAAAACGAAAGAAAAACAAGTAAGGAGGGAAGGGCTGAGATCCAGGGCAGGTGTTGAATCCAGGTGATGGGGAGGTTGGAGACAGGGCTGAGTGAGGCGGAGCTGGGGGCAGGTAGGGGGGCAGGGCTGGGGAAGCAAACACAGAGTGACTAGTCTGAGGCAAAGGTACCGAAAAAACACAATCCAAAATACTGAAGTCCAGAGCAGTCCTAAGTCAAACACCACAAGAGCAAAAAATACAATAACAATCTCAAATACTTGGGAAGAGGCTGAGAGCGTTACCACATGGGCTGAACAACAAACTGGCAGCGAGTGGAAAGTGAATATTATACTACAGCAAGAGGTGGAATGGTGATCAGGCAGAGGACGCTCAGGTGTGCCGGTGAGTGAATGCAGGAGAATCTCAGAGCTCCGAGACTTTACTCTTAGAAATCCTTTTTTCCTTTCTCAAATTATTACCCTTCCTTCCATAGCTCTCTATTTTTGATAACTTTAAATGCCATAATACATAGTATGGACACTTAACCATCTGGACAGCATGGCAGTGAAGTGTTAAGCACCATCGCCTCACATTAAGAAGGTCCCAGGTTTGGGTTATCTGGAGCAGGGCCTTTCTGTGAGGAGTTTGCATGTTTTGCCTGTGGCCTTTGCAGACAATGAAATGAATTCCCTCTCATAGGGATCAATAAAGTGTATTTTATTATCATTATTTAAATATGTGAACATAATGATAATAGTTCAACTGATAATATAAAAAATACCAGAGGAAGTGATAAATTTATGAATTAAGATATACTTCAGGCTCTTGGCACATATATGAATTTAATGTGTAGTATACTGTGTTAAAAATTACTTCATTACAGCAATAATTTCAGCTGGTACAAAGTGTGCCCTTTGACATATCAGGAGGAAATATAAAAATATTCTATTAAACAGTCTGCACTTTGAGTTCATCATTTACACTGAGCTCTGATGTGGTGAGGCTGTAAAAATTTATGCACCAATGGGTCTTCTAAATGTGCTAGTGTTTTTCTGGAGAAGAATTTGTGTGTAAGTGCAGCCTTTACGTAGCTATTCATCAAAGCCAAACTGCTTGGAGCAGTAAAGAGACACACTTGCCATGACAACATACAAGTAAAACTTGTTCTTTTGTGGTATAGATGAAAAAGGAAGTAACACCTGACATTATAAACTACTCCCTAAATTACTGGGATTAGCCAGTCACCTCACTTCACGGAACAGACCTCAGTAAGGCTACTCTTGTGTTACTTGTGATTGATTCAATTGATTTACATAATCACGGTTCTCACGCTTTACTTCAAAACGGAGGCATTACAGGTTGACTTACGTATGAAAGGGGCTAATATAAATGACAGTACAGAGCCTCTTTATTGTTTGTGTAAGTAAGTGTGTGTGTGTGTAAGTGTGTGTGTGTGAGTGTGTGAATGGTCTGTACACACATGTGCAGAGTCTTTTCAAAAGAGAAATGCTAAGCAGTGTCCTCCCTCCTCTACCTTAACAGCTCCCAGTTTTAGGTTCCCTTATTAGCATGACATGAAAATCATTTGTGTAAGAGAAAGAAAGAGTAGGAAGGGCAGGGATAAAAAATGAGGGAAATCATTAAGGCGTCCTTTTACTTGTCATCCCATTATCTTGCTATTCTTTTTGTTTAATGGATTGTACCAGAAATTTGCGTCAGTGCCCTCTGCAGTCAGTGGGAACGGGTACTGCATTATAAGTGTTGTAGCCAGCATGTACTGTACATGCATACTCATCAAAATGTTGGTACACAGGGCTACTATTGGTCAAAAAATCCCAAAGTTTTTAGGTAAAATTCTTTTTGTCAATATTATCTACTAACTGCAGACAAAGCAAGAAGAAAAGTAAACTTTCTTTCAACTTTTGAAAAACTCGAGAAATAGAGAACACCTTGAATAAGAAAACTGACAATAACCGATTGTTATTCTTTTGTACTTTATAGTTGTACTCTGTGTATCCTAGGATCTTCATAACAGCTTTTAGAAAATTTTCATAATATGGTTAGCTGTGTATCATTTTGCCTTACACAGAAAAGAACAGACTGCTGAAGAGACCATGAATGCACTGGTTTGTTTGTTTGTTTGTGTTACAACTCTTTTGCAGCATGTCATGCTCAGGATACATTTATAAATGCTTTGGCTGTATTTCTCTGTCAACAGAATGGTTTGTTGGGATATTTACTGTCATCTCTCCATTGTTCAGTATTTTTTTTCTGGTTGATTTTGAGTTTTGCTTGATGGTCAACATCCACTGAGAGCTGTTTGCTCTGCAGAACTTTTAATTGTGCAACAGAGTTTAATCTTTCTTGTTCTACATGGAGGCATAAGTGGAACAACTCCATGTACAATGAAGACAGCTGCATAAAAAAAAAAAAAACAATTCAATAGCACAAGGCATGATCACGATCAAAAGCTTTTCGTTCTGGCAAAAATCTGGTCTAATAACAGATCCAAGTCCATTTTTTGGACCAGATGGGAGCAAGTGATTGATCAAAGGATCACATGGTCCGAGGTGAGGAGCCCTTCTGCATTAATTTCCTCATCCAGTTGGTGTACGATGTTCTGCCCAGCCCATCTAACCTCTGCCAGCAAGATGTGGCATCACTTTCGTGAGAGCAGAACAACATCCAGACTCCAAACCAAAATCCCAGACAGGCCTCTTGGGAACATCAAATGACTGGCAGCTAAGAGTGGACCTGGGGAAACAACTTAGATTCCCTGACATCGTGGAGACCACCCTTAGACCGGACATTGTGCTGGTATCAGCAACTTTAAAGAAAGTGGTCATCCTGGGGCTAACATTGGCCTGGAGGGAGCGTATGGAGGAGGCCAGTGAATGTAAAGAAGAAAAACACGCTGAATTGTTTGGAGGAGTGCTGCAGATGGAGGTGGCATGCTCTGTCTTTGCCCATACCCAGGCGGGGGCAAGGAGCTTTGCAGGAATGTCTCTATGCAGGGCCTACAACCTCCTGGGCAACATTATGGTGCGCAAAAGACAAGTCATCAGCGGAGCTATAGAGGCTGCAGAAAAAGCTTCAAGATGGCTGTGGATCTGGAGGTACAAGCTGTGGTTTAATGCTGCTTGGACATAGGCTGGGAATTGATCACTCTCAGTTGGGTCACCAGGATGAAGGGGTCTGAAGTTGAAGACTGGTACTTCAGTGATGATTTGTCCAAGTGCATCGCAGCTTTTTTCTGTGCTTGCCTTGAGTTGCTATTTTTGTTAAATCATGGTTCAGGGGTCCCTGTTATGGGATAGGGCAATTATACCCTGTCAAATCTTCACCATCTTCAAAAGGCCTTTGTAGTTTGTAACACAGTATCTTATAAGTCCATGCACTAAGCAGTCAAAGCAAAGAAATGATGAGTCTTTATATTCATATTTAGCTGTGACTGATAAACGCCACTGCATAACATTTATATCAATGAATATTTTTAGTAACCTCTTTTTTTTGTTTGTGAACATCTGCTTTTCCTAAGTATCTCCTTATGTTAATTCAGGTCATTTTAAGCACTTACCTCATAAAGATGTTTGTCATGATCTCTTATTGGAGTAGTTTCAGTTCAGTTAATTCTCAAGTTGAGGGTCAAGTTTCCTTGGGTTTTGTATATATCCTTGTTTTGTTGTTTCCTGTTTTATTTTGGTAAATCCTGTTCTGTGTCTTGTCTACTCACGTCCTGTCAAGTTTCCCTCCTTTTGTGATTACCTGCCCTGCCCTGATGGGCTTCACCTGTGTTGATCTCCCCACCTGTGGCTCGTTATCCTAGTGTGTATAAAGTCTCTGTTTTCGCTTTGTCCTTGTCCAGATCATCTGTTGTTTCTCCCCTGTGCTTTTGTCATCCCCTGGTTCAGTCATTTTTTCCAGTTCTCCATGTGTATTCTTGGTTTGAAGCATTTGGTTTTCCGTCTTGTTTGATTTTCCTTTTTAGTTAAACTTTGCATTTTTGGACTTTGGAACTAGCAGCTTGTTTTCTTGATAAATCTTGCTTCCTTTTAATTCACAGAATTTTTGTCTGCATTTGGGTCTCTAGTTTTTTTTTAAATCCTGACACTGTTTCTGTGGCTGCACCACACTCAAATAATTCACAGAATTATTTTTTTTCTGTACAACTATTAGGAAAAGCACAAAATAATGCAGTCATGAAAGTGTTGTAAAAAATCATGAGAAGGCTTGTGCACACAATAATTAACCACATGGAAGTGGATTGCAAAGTGATGCAAAATTATATTATCAATGTGATCAAGACCTAAAAGAGACTGTCATGCAAAAAAAGGAGTTTAGTGTAGGATTTACCTTTGCCCACTCCAGCTATGGCCCCCTCGGCCAAGTGCAAATTTTTTTGTTACATGGGACACTTTTAGAAAGTTATCTCTTGTCCTTGACATTGTATCAAGCAACACTATTATCCATTTTATTTTGCACAGACAACTCAGATAATATTTTGGGGGAAATCTCATGTAACCTTAGTCTGCAGACGGTATGGGGGGCTTGACAAAAAATAAAGAGATGTAACTGCGGGTTCATCCATATGTCAGTTGTTCTGGTTGGTTAAATACTCATTAGACATCAATAATCTCACATTACACACAGTATATAGTTTTTTTTAATTGTACTAAATAAAGGTAAAGTAACTGAATAAAAATCAACATTGTGCAAGTAGTAGCCTTGTGCCAGTTTCTGCTTGAGCTGTGGCAGAAAAACTCAAAGCATTGTATAACAGAGAAAATAATGAGATTCATATTTTAGCTGCAAAGTAGTTGCCACTTGAAGTCGGCTGCCACTGTGCCCTTGAGCAGGCCATTTCAAACTCCAGCCTCACAGAGGGGAGTCATGCATGGAGCCACAGTTAGCATTCAGCTGATAGACAGACAGAGAGGAGCTTTTGTCGTGGGTTTATGATGATAGCTCTGAGGCATTTTGATGAAGCCACATTATTATTGCTGGCTCACATTTCCATAATGCTCCATGTATTCGCTTTTCTCCAACTGGCTGAATCTTTCCCATAGGAAATATACTTTATACAGATGACACACACACACACACAGAGATGCACAAACAACCTCTGGCACTAATCAAAAGCTAAGGAGATAATATGTTCATACTGACAGTCAGATCCACAAACGATTCTAAACCTTTTACTACTTCTAGAAACTCCTTGTCTTCAATCTTTTTTCAATATGTTAACATGATTTTATCTCAGCTTCAGTCCTTAGCAGACAGGGAGAGCGACAATGCTTAGTCAGCTTTCAGCAGTACTCCTCGTGCCTCTTTAGGGCCCTGAGCAAGCTTCTGCTGGACTCTTGGGTCCTCAAGTCCATTTCACCTACTGTTCTCAGACAACATGTTGCAACTTACTGTCGAACCAATACGTTCAACATGATAATACTACTTTATGCAGCAATTGATGGGCATCATTCCCACAAATAGTCTCTACTGCTATTCACTGGTAACCAAGTTGCCAGTTTCAGCAGGTTCTATATATGTGGGAGGGAGTCATTCTGACAATATAGTTGTGATTTTGCAGACTAGTTGTTAGTAATGATCTAATGCAAATGTTGTATATCTCTCATCGAGCAATTTGTTCTTGAGGAGAGCATATGTTTTATAAAAATATGTTAACGTAAGTAGTATTTATCTGTTATTAATGCGCGTGCAAGTGCGTCCTCGTGTGTGTGTGTGTGTGTGTGTGT
>JAPZDV010000551.1:0-10797 GCA_029814665.1 Acanthurus lineatus
GAGAGAGAGAGAGAGAGAGAGAGAGAGAGAGAGAGAGAGAGAGAGAGAGAGACAGAGAGAGGCAACAAAAATTGTTTTTGAATCTTTATAACCAGGGGAGGGCAGGAATAGTTCATGTTCCTGTGTCTACACACACAGACAAAAGACTATCCTACCATCTGAACATACCTTACAAAACAATGACCTGTCACATAGTGGACATACCTGAAGTGACTCGCACACACAGTACAGAAAAATATCAAATGATGACAAGGAAAGCTGGTCTACATATCTGCTTGATCAATGGAGCCATAAAAATTTCGATGTGTCCCAGGAGTCCCCCAAGACAGCAACCACCTTGCGATTTCCCCTGTCATAATTCCAGCATAAATGAGGGTTTAGTCAGTAATAGCCATGTGGTGGTTATGGAGTTTGGTGTGTGTTTTGGGACTGTGGAGTGTCTGGGTTTTTTTTCCTTCTGTGTTTGTTTGACAGAGGCTGGGCGTGGCTTTCTGATGGCTGAGGCTTGTGAGGTAGCGAACCTGCGAACCATCTTCATCAAGCAAGCATAAAACTCCGGTCATCTCTCCACTGGCTGCCAGATTGTTTCCTCTCTGACTTGTGTGTGGTACAATTACTTCG
This sequence comes from Acanthurus lineatus, assembly GCA_029814665.1. Taxonomy (NCBI): domain Eukaryota; kingdom Metazoa; phylum Chordata; class Actinopteri; order Acanthuriformes; family Acanthuridae; genus Acanthurus; species Acanthurus lineatus. The sequence continues at coordinate 622 of JAPZDV010000551.1, forward strand.
TGAAATTCTGTAGATTAATGTTTGTTACTAGTGTGCTTTTGATCTCAACACCTTAGTTTACCTGTGTCTCTTTCTCTACCTCCAGTGTCTGCTTGTGTTTACAAGCTCCAGTTCAAAAGCTACCATGCTGCCCAGCCTCAACTCTCTCCAGCCTTGTGTTGAAAACCTCAGCTCCTCTCAACTGCCAAACTCCTCTTATTCATTGCAGCCACTGCCCCTCTGGTCCTCGCCCAGGCCTGGTTACTTAGCTTTGACCTTGACTGCTTTTTTAAAAAAAAAAAAAAACAAATGCCCAACTGCACACTTCATTTCACAGTGTTGCATTACATGGAGTTTTTTGATCCTAAAACAAAATCAGGTGTTCAGTCAACACATACTAACATTGTTTTCTTATCTGAAATATAAGTAGGCTACTATTAATTGTATCATTCAGATTAGGTTAAATCACACTTTATTTTGATACTTAAACTTAAAATAGATTTTAGTCTTCTTCAACCTGTGGCATTAGCCTGCTTTCTCCACAACAAAGTAAAAGTAAGAGTAAACTTTTCAAAGGACAAGATCACAGCAGTGGTAGAACAGGTTGATGCCAGGCAACATGTATTACCCAGTGAACTTCTAATAATTTACCAAACAGCAACACATGCGTCTTGGGTGTTTTGTTGCTAGCTGGGATAGGAAGACAGAACTGTGGCTATTATGAAAAACAAATGGTCCAACCTTATTCTTCTGTCAAATGATGGTTTTAATAACTAATTATTTATTTGGTTTTTAGTACAAGTCACACCTGAGATCCAAATTGACTGCAAGTCAGTTTTATTAATGAGGTCCCAGGTAAGTATTTATGTAAAATCTTGCTACACATCCTGTTTGATTTGGTCCCATAAGTGGTCAGACCCAAAACACAACTATGATCCAAAATCTAATCCAAACATGTCTTCACCTTTTCTTATGATTAAAAATTTCCTGTCAGTATTTTAAAGGAAAGAACAGTAGTATAAAAAATGAAAGAATGTCAACTGCTTCTTACCTTGTAAAAGACATAAATGTTATCAATATTAAAATAAAAAAAAACTGACAAGTCAATCCACAGGAGTGTTTGTTAACTGCACAAACTTAATGAACTGAGTTCTGACACTGATGTGATCTATACAAGACACATGGCTTTGTTTTATTATTGTTTTACATCTCATAGTTGTACAATAAAAATTTTGTTGCGGTTTTCTTATGCTACTGCTATCAGAAAGTAATGTACATGTACATCAACTTAATGATTATAACAAATAAAAAACAGATTTTTTATATAAGTATATAGTTTATACACACAGTCATTTAAATCCATTCATCCTAAGCTGTTTCACTTAATGCTCTATATTGCATGAATAGGTGATTAGTTTGTTGGGTGACCTGCAGCCCCCTTAGTTCTCATTCAGCCACATACACACGCACACCTATATATATAAGTACAAAGGATTGGTGGAGAGGTAAAACAGCTTTAGCTTTACTTTTTTAATCCCACTGTATTTTTTGTCACTACACAAGCATAAATATTATCATACTGCTAGTAAAACATTAGCATATCAGTGTTGTTAATATATGCAAGTATACCATATGTTCTTTACTGATTCTAATCTTCTTATCTTCTAATTCTGATCTTTACTCTTCATTTATGACAACTGCTTGCCAACTAATGGAGACAAGTGATGAAAAATAGGAGAAAGATCCCCAACTCCTCTTTCTCAATGCTTGTGCACTGTCAGACATTATAAACAGCAGAATTCAACCTTTAATAAGTTTTCAGCACTAAATAAAGATGAGAAGGAATAACTTTATAACAAATGCACCATCTATCATTGAACTTGTAGTTCCCTTCAACCTTATTTAGCTTTATAATTGTGTTTAAGCTGATATTTTTGGTATTTGGAATATCACCCTCCAACACGTGCACATGCACATACATGCCAACGCGCGCATACACACACACACACACACACAAGTTTTCAGTATTCACATGGTTGCTATGCTCTAACTTTTCTAAGTCATAACTGGAACTGGAAGCTAGTGATTGAAACAAAGAGTATAACCTTAAAAAAAAAGAAAAACAAAAAATACATTGCTGCATTGCTGTTATTTTTTTTACCTCTTGTTGTGGTCCTGAGTTGAGATGTCCTGTAAAGTAATCTAATAATGCATCTTGTGATTTGCTGTGATACTTCTTTTGCGATGTAAGAATACTGTTTGACAACTAAATTTTTAAAAAGACACTAGGGCAAAAATTCATGAATATTTGTTTTCCTTTCTAAAGTAGGACATGTTATGATTTTTCTCATCACATTCAAAAGCTACACAGAGTTTAAAAACTGAGTCAATGTTTAATTTCACCAGTAAAAACATACAGTATCCAACATTTTTATCCACAAAAAAGTTCCTTTAGTTTTTCCAAATCATTTCACAAATCACCAGTTATTTCAAACACATTCCTTCTTTTTCTGACTTATAAATTGTAAGGAGCAGTGGAGTATTATTAAACATCTTATATCTGCTCAGTAGCTAAAATCCAACTTCACATTGGATTCAACACAAGGCAAATTCAGCTCAAATTTCCACACTCAATTAGTCTGAAGTCTCCTCATGGCAGTTTTTATAACAGTTGGACAGAGGAAAAGTACAGAAGACTTAAAACACCAGAAAAAACTGTACAGTATCACAGAGACTATAAAACATTCAGCCATGATGCATCTGAGTCCTGCAGAAAGCTTGTTTGTGTATATTTTGCTATTTTTCATGTTGTGTATGCTAGTGTTGTCTCCAGCATGTCAAATATTCACATTTGTGGGGCATAAACATAACTGCTACTATATGCATTTAGAAATATAAAAAAATGCAGAAATGTTACTTTAGGATGGCAATTCACTTTGGATTAAGTCCTTAAAATCCAGTTCTAAATTCAAAGGTTTTGGGCTTCAGCTTCATCAAACAGTACTCTGGCAGAGATGATTTCTGCAGGACACGCTTTACATAAGACTGCTCTGTGCTTCTCACATTTGTCTTATACATACCATGCTGCTCAAATAAGACTCCAGTGAATAATGTGACGCCCAGTGCAACGACTCTAGTGCTACTATTTCAGTACTACACAATTCTTCACCACTAAAAACAAGTATGCAAGCTGCTGGAAATACAAAGAAGTGGATGTGCAACTAGAGATGTCAAATTGTCATATGTGAAATATATTTAAACCCATGAATTATGCTTGCAAACCCGTTCCCTAATGCTTTTATATTGTGTAAGTTTTTGGAGAACATCGTTTTAAAGCTCAGAAAAGATCTCTTGAAACTTACACTGGAGTTCTGAAGATGCAAAAGTAGGAACAAGGTTGTTTCATTTCAAAGGTTTTTAGGCATATGTCGGCGGAGAACTGTTCGGCATCTCAACATGAGACTATGAGATATCCTATCCAATACTAAATCCAACCTCTTCTTCTAAAGGACTAAGATTTACTGTTAGACTATGATTTGGGTATTTCCTCACAAACAACTGGTTGAAATCCCAATCAAATAGCTATCATAATAATTAAATCCAACTCATTACACAGCAAACCTGCATATCATCTCACTATAATTGTCAAAAAATAATAAAGAACAAACATTTGTTCTTTATTCATAGCTCATATATTGTTGTCTTTCACATGTATGAAAACTTAAATTGAAACTCCTCAATTTATGGCATTTACAAACACATGATTCATGTCTCTCGCTAGCATTAATACATGTAATTATTTTTTTTAAATGTTGGCTTGCCAACAGTCTGGTATGCCATGGGTCATTAAACACATTCAGTATTAATGTTGCTGTGACTTAAAAGGAAACACAGGAGTACATTTCTATGAGTAATATGCATTTATAATTGCATTATTTTTAGGTCAGAATAATCAAATTAATTCAAATAAGTAGCTGTATTAAACTTTGACATGAAAGCATATTTTCCATTAGTTTGTTCCACAAACTCTATATATGATTTCTTAAGCACCATTAAGATGGAGTCCGTTGTGACTGTTAAAACTGTGATGCAGCTGCAAAGCCTTTGATTTGACAAACCAGACAAAACCTGAAACTACAAACACCCTCCACTCCACTAAAAAAAAAAGTTTCAGTGACCTACAAGTCACACATTAGAAAAAAGTGTTAAATTACAAATGTTGATGAGTCAAATGTTTTCTTAGAGTAGGGGTGTTGACAATAACTGATACTGACATTTACCATAATATCAATCAAATAAATACTGACACTGGGTTAATAATACACATTTGATAAAAGTGTGCTTTTTGTCCATTTCTGCTACTTTTTGTTTTTTGCTTTTTAGATGGCAGTAATTTAGCTCAGTGCCAGTTGCCATGAAACATAAAACACACAATAAACAAAGTTAAAGAAGAATTTGACTGGCAAGATTTTTTTTACCATTACTGCAATAATACTGTTACCATAGGGACCCAAAACTCTCAAGCTCAGTTCCTTCATTTACTTGGTATTGGTACAAATGTGGTACTCATACTAGCATATATAGAGTGTGAAGTGAAACTTGAATTAAACATGTGATTATGGGTCACAGAAACTTTAAGTCTGTTTGGCTGCATTTTTAAAGAAAACAACTGAAGTATTTAATTTTTTCATTTGGTGCAACTGTCCGTACACTGGAATAGTTTATTAGTCAATTTCAGGACGACTAAGATATTAAAGAAGCATAGCCCCAGAAAAAGCCCTTCTTAATCAGTCAAAAAAGTATCTGCCCTCAAGGTTAATCAAGATCTGTTTAAGTATCACATAATTTAGGAGGCATCATATGAAGAGTAATTCTCTCTTTGTGTGTTAAGACCTGGGTGCTGTGATGTTTGCTTGCTGACTACACGGCTCTGGACTAACTTAAAGTCTGTGAGGTGCAGCTTGAGTTTGTAAGGATTGGCCCTGTGTGGATCTCCAGCCAGCCTCGACCACCTGCTGACCGTCTGAAAGATTCTCCTCTAGTGGGTCATTCTTTCTCAATAGAAATCAAAACCTGAAAGAGACAGGAAGAAACGAGGGAGGGGAGAAGGAAAGATTAGACCAGTACTTAATTGATGAACATATCATCAATCTCTCTGGACAGTCCACTTTATGGAGAAAAATACTTTTTAATTTGTGTGTAGATTACAGCACTCTTTTAATGTTTCTGATGCATTATATTCCAATCACATAAATTCATGAGTTCTCTTTTTTACACACACATTCACACACACACACACGCACACACACACACACATTTTAACTAAGTATTTATGGGATTCTTCCTCAGTAATATACATCTTGACATATTATACTCAGCCCTCAGACATATCTCCAAATCCCTACAGTGACTAATACATGCATGGGCGTGTACATTAAAACCTCATGGATTAAAATATGAAAGAGCTGGGCTCTGAACTGGTTCTGTTATGTTAAATTCTGTGATGTCTGAATAGAAAAGGGGATTTGAAAGCAGAAGCAGTGAAAATATGAGCTGCTAAACTGAAAAATGGAAAAGAGGGATTATGTGCAAGAGAATGTGTGTTAAGATGACACACAGAAGGAATACTTCAAAGTGATAATATTCTCGAGTGCTTTTAAACTCATGCAAACACTGACAGCTCAATTTGCTTCAAGTAGAAGGGCTTCTTAATCCTAAAACTTTTACAGTCACAGACCAAAACACAGTTATATTTGAAAAATAACAACTCATGCTATGAGATGATTTTTAGGGTAAAAAAGACTTTACTGTCACAGACCAAGGGTATAGGTCAATGATCATAGACACTATTGTGTCTCGGTTGACTTCAGTAATTCAAGTGTCTTTAAGAAAGATGTGCACTTGTGTAATTGGGGACTAGGAATACATAATCACGTAGTTATCATTGTACTAAGTTTCGACCTCACATTGTGCCAGTATCTCCCTTTATACCTCTCTGAGCTCATCCACTTTGTTTACCCTACCTATATATAAAAAACCTGTATACAAGTATATTCATTTAATACAATTATCATCAGGCCAGCATTAGGGAAATGAGATTAAAGCGGCTAACTTGTTAACGTTCCATACAAGTGGAGGTGGTTGTATAAAATAGTGGGTGATACAGATGATCAGTTTCTGGCACAACATTGGGCCAAGATTAAAAATGAGCCAAGGACTAATCTGAGCCAAGATACTTTTTCTCCTATCTGCACTAAACTAAAAAATACATTGGGCATTTGTTTACCATGGATAATTTTGCACAAAGTAGAGCTGAGAAACTGCATTACAGAAGACCACTTTTAGGATAATCTAGGCTCATAATGTGTTGCTACCTGTTTTTATTGTATGTGGCACAGTTGCTTGCCTTGAATTTATCAGTTTTGGGGCATTTGTCAATATTAAAGGTGGCATAAAAGTTTTTCCCTGTTGTGTTTAAGAGTGGTGTTGTGTAGGTGGTGCATTTTGTCAATGAGGTGTTGGCTTTATAAATCCTGTGTTGCTGAGATACTGAGAGACTTTACTGCTGAGAGACTTTTTGTTGCTGAAAGACTTTACTGTGCTGCTGGCTTTGAGTATTCAGGTAATCCTATGGACATGAAGGTGTGAATGTACATGTATGTCTTGTGCCCCTTTTTCCCTGCTGTTTACTCATGCAGTTGCTGAACTTAATTAGCGACTTATTTTTGTTTCAAAGTTTGAATTGTTGATAACTTAATATTAACTTATAAGAGCTAATAGCTGTTTACTGCAGTATATAATGCCTTTTGCAAAGAAGCCAAATTAAGTTTAACATTGAAATTCTGCTTTTTTTTACTTTCAATTTTCTTTCCAATAATTGAGTGTAATTATTAGCAGTAATTTACTTTTGATACTTATGTACTGTAAATGTCACACAGGCCTACTTACTTACTCTACTGCTTACTTACCTACCTGCTCAGGTATTGCTTTTAACTGGTTCATAGAAACTGCAGATGTTTCATGTTCTGTCATATGTGACAAATCTATGTTTTTTCAGCAGCTGGGGAAAGTATTTTGTTGTACCTCAGTGCTGCATTTGTTGAAACACTTTCTGAAGTGGCCTTTTTCGATTTTGGGGGAGATGGAAACATCAAACAGCCAAGCAAACATGCCAAAAAGTATGCATATTTCACATGACTTTAAAAATCAATTAAGAAAAGACGCTGAATCAAGAACAGTTTTATAAGGATTCTTTAAATTTGTCAGTGCAGAAATAAACTGGCTGTTGTTGTTTAATTGACTCATGACACATGGGGGATTATCATCTTGTCACAGTTCCATCTACTTATCCACAAAGTGGAGCTATTACACACAAGCATTTTCTTGAGTTAGTGAAGCAAAACTCCACAGATGTCTGGGTTGCAATACACCATAATTCGTAATGGCAGGCCACCGCTGCAAATATCTAGTTCATATCTGAAATCTAAAAAAAAAAAATCTGCAATAACAAAATTTTGTGCCCTTGACAGTAACTTATCTGTTATAATTCATCTGATAATATGAGTCTGTAGGTTCTGCTAGAATTTACTTTGATGTACACATTGTTGTTTTGGGAAAGGTTTCTAAAAATAAAAGGTGGCTAGTAGAATTAAATAAGCATGAAATTTTTCACACAACAATAACTGCTGAAGAAAACATCATGGTATCACAGTATTCTGCATCATTAGAATAATTATCAGTTATAATAACCCTTTTTTTAATTTACACTAATATGGTTAGAATACCATAAATAGGCAAAATTATTCGGTTCATAATAAAAAATGTAGGTTCTAGAGCCTACGCACATCCTTGAAGGTCACAACCTTAACAATGAAGACACCACTCTCTGCATTAAATCATGTTTTCCATTTTAGTTTGTTTTCTATCAGTCCCAGCAAAAATGCACACTGCTAATAAAAATACATATAAATGTACAAAGCTTTCAAGTATCTTTATGCTTTACTTCAACTTTATGTTTTATATTTGTCCATGGCTGATAAACCTGAAGCTAAGCATGCCCTTATTGAGTCTGCAGTAGCCTAGGATGTCCAAATACACCACACAATTTAAGCAAGCAACTGTAAGCTAGACCACGAGAGTGTGCTGAATGTGTTGACGTGCAAGCCGAAATGGAAACAATATGATCTTGTTTTTTTCCAGGGACCTCTTTTATGGCTCCATTAGCTATTGTTTCTCCTCAAACAATTTAACATAGCATTAAAACATCAGTTCAAATAAGAAAGTAGCCTCACACAGGCCTTTTCTCTATTACTGGATGATCAAATTTAATAAAATATTAATTATGATTATTTGGGCACTGAGATTGCAATATAATTTCCAGTATCAGAATGAATGATAATTTTTGCACAATTGTTCTAATTTTCATAACAAACAATCTTAAAGTGACAATGGTGTGATTTTTGCAGGGACCTGTGCCAAACGAAAATGTTGTCTTATAGTCTATAGAGCGGCACAATAGTTGATTTAAATTGTATCTGACACTGACATTTCTCCTTGAACAAATACTGTGCCACCTATGATTTAAAAACTGCAGCGGTCCATATTGCAATTTTGGTTACATTTTGATTAACTGTGCAGCCCTAATTGCTGGATTTTTTTAAAATAAATGATATAAACAAAAAATATAAACGAAACTGGTTTTAATGAGTTATAAAGTCTTTGCCTCTTGTCTTGTTTTGTTAATAAATATTTTAAAATCATAAATACAAAGTGAGGCAATCACTGCCTACAAAAAGCAGTCAATTCTCATTTAGCCAGGCTTAGCAGAGGCCCATGGGAGTGTTGTTACTGCTGTTCTGAGTGCATAAAGTAGTACAAGTATGATCCAGCACCAGGTGTTACCAAGTGTATTACAGCTAAAGCAAGATAAGTCTGGATAAATAAGGACAAACTAATGAAATAAGAACATATTACCACATTTCCATACATTATAAGCAGTTTACACTTAGAGAGTAAATAAAAGATGCAGAAATACTGAAGCTCTAAGTACATAAGATCAGATGGATTCTGCTCTGGGAGTCCAGTTACATAACATGAATTTTTAAAAGAGGGTGGGTCCAAGCTGAAAGGGAAGGGAATGAGGTGTCTCTACAAAGAAGAAAAAGATTTATCACTGAGTGAATTTGGAGAAGGATACTTATATCTGTGTTATTTATTATTACTTAAATGGCATAAAAAGGGATAACGTGATTACCACATTAAATACATTAAATATAGACTTTGACTTTGGATAAAACAGCTGATAATTATCATTTAGGAGAAAAAAGCATCCTCACGGTTAAAAGCCCCAATTATCATATCAAGCTGCAGTTTACTTTCATGTCAAGTTAGAGTCTTATGTTGTTGCTATGATTTTACAGTTAATTAATACAGGTGTTAAGTATATTTTTTAAGAAATGGAAGTTATCACTTTATTGAAATGTTTGGTTGAGAAACATGCCGTCTTCACTGAGACTTTTTTTAAGAGGACTATAGAGAATTGGTAGAGAGCATCATCACATGCTGGAGCATCACAAGGAAAATTACTAGATGCTCAATATAAGCAAAACCAATAAGCTTGTGGTGGGCCACAATGCTTCAAATATCTTTGCTGCTGCAAAGAAGCTACAAATTCTAAAACTTAGGCTTACAATTACACTTAAGGTCACATGTATAGGTCTCTATAGAAGCACAGTTCAAGGCCAGTCTAGACAACGCAGGTGTATCAAATTTACATAAATGATAGCTATATAGACAGATTAACTGACTTAAAGAGAAAGAATCTGTTTTATTAATAATGGGGGTGTCAGAAGAACAAACCTAAAAAATCTCCTGTGTAATCAAGCTGCATGATTAATTCCTTTTGCTACTGTCTTTATTCCAAAAGCTTTGGGTCACTGTGTAAAACATTTATAAAAATAAGATGGAACTGTTTTAAATCAAACTGTTTAACAATTATTTAAAGAGGTGGTTCCTAGCCCATTTAATAACATCCTTTAAAAAAAAGGATGCACCTTGATCCTTACTTTCTAATAAACAAGTGTTTCAAGAAAATCGATAAAGCTGATGGTGTAAAAGTATTAATATACAGTGCTTAACAAATTTATTAGACCACCACCCAAAGTAAGGTTTATGCCACAGCTGCCCTAAATTAACAGC
>JAPZDV010000552.1:0-10795 GCA_029814665.1 Acanthurus lineatus
TTCACTTGGAGATATTCTCACTACTTCACTTTTGTCGAGCAAAAAGAAAAGAACGTTTTAGTTAAATGTAACTTGTGCCTTGGATCAAAGATCCTATCTACGGCCCCAAACAGCAATTCTTATCTGTTGAAACACCTACAGAAGCGACATGCTGCGACGAGGCTAGTAGCTAAAAGTACCGGCACAGAAACAGACTCATCATCTGATGCCACCTCACCTCCTCCACCACCAAAGCAGCAGCGGCTGGATTTTAACTGTGGGACTGCTAGCCAGGACAAAGTTGATTAAGGCTACAAGAGCATTAATGGGAGCTTTTTTTGAGTAACTAAATGGTTACTTTTCACAGTAACGCATTACTTTTTGGTGTAAGTAACTGAGTTAGTAACTGAGTTACTTTTGAACACAATATAAGAGGCTACAAATAAAACCAGTCGCCATGTACATTCTGGCCCCTAATTATTAGAGTAACAACACCAATAATTACAAATACAAAACTCACATAGGAAAACCATAAATAACAAATGCAAAACATAACCATACAATTTCATGGGCCTTTTGCAATTTTTCCTTCTTTTTCCTTCCTGCTTCCATCTGGCTGGTTACCCTGCCAAGATGCAGGACAACTAGATCTAAAAACTCGTTTGTCACCATTGAAATTCATGTTTTAAATGAATTAATGACCGCTGACGATATGGCTGTAAATTATCATTTGTGATGCATCGGTATGAATGTTTTGAATTTTGTATATTTTGTCTCTTGATGGTTGTGTTTGCTGCTGACTGTACAATGATTTTACCCATTAGGATAATAAAGACCTTCATCAAATGCAAGGGCAAATTTTCACAATTGATAACAGAGCAATCTATATGGAGGGACAACCAATCACCAATCCAATCTGGGTCTTAGGTTACAGCTGTACTAATTACCTCATGTCTAGATGTGACATAAAAAACTGTGAAGTTTTAAAATGATTATATAATGTTAGTTTTAGCCAACACTGGCTGTTTTAATTTGTGAAGGCCTGGAAATTGGTGGTGGCAGCTTTTTCAGATATTATCATGCAGGTGGACCACTGCTGCAAATTAAGCTTTTAATGACTACCTAGAGTACTAGGAAGTAGTGATTGACAGCATCAATGATCCTTTGTTTGCTACCTTAGGATATATTCAATTTTGCAAAGACACAATTATTCCCCAAAATTCAGTCAAGGTGTTTCCCAACAACAACCCCTGAGTGTCCCTGGAGTTAAAGCATCTACTTAACCTGGAGAAATGTCTATTTAATTGAGGTGAAAGTCAAGAAAAAAAGAAATTAACATATAAAGTAAGAAGCCTTTTTAAAGATAAAGCTTGGAAAGCATGGCAGGATTTCCAAACATTTACATGATATGAGCACAAGATGCCCTGCATTACATTCGATTATACACTTGATATGGCAAGCAATCTAAAAAAATGTTGTTGATTTATTACAAAAGAATTTAAAAACAAAATAGGCTAAACTATTGTCAGAGCAAGGATGTTAACATTGCAATTTCTAAAGATGATGTTAAATCACATTGTAAACATGTTAGCCCTCACAAGGCTCCTGGGCCAGATGGCATTAGCTGCAGGGCACTGTGGACATGTGCAGATGAACTGGCAGGGCCTTACAGTAGTCATTAGTCACTAGGGTATTCTCTAACCTCTGGAAACAGTTTAGGATCACACCAGTGCTTGATAATAACAGACCAAAAAAATTTAAATGATCTGTGCCCATTTGCCATAATATCTGCAGCAACAAAATGTTTCTTTAAAAAAAATTTAAGTCAACTTTTGTGTGCTGTTCACAGCAAATAGATCCAAATCAGTTTGCTTACCATGCAGAGAGGAATTAAAGACACATTGACAAAAACCTTCAAGAGCACCTTGAGCAGGTTCAGAGCCTACTAAAATTGTGAAAGATTTCTGCAGTGCATTATACAAAATATAGCCATTCTGTTTGTTGAAGTGAATCCCAGTATAACGTGTTGGATTAACAACTTTTTGACCAACTGAATTAAGTGGGTTAGGTTTAACTGTTTTCTGTTTTCTTCTTTTTTGCCTTGCCTCCTATTTCTCCTTCTCTCTCTCCCTCTTTCCCTCTCTCTCTTTCACTCTCTCCCTTCTCTCTCTCTCTCTTTCAATCCCTCTTCGCCTGTCTTTCTCTCTCTGTCTCATTGTCCTGTCTCTGTTTCTTTTTATCTGTCTCTTTTGCTTTCCCTCTATCTCAACCTGATTGGTCCCATCAGATGGGGTCCAATTCGGAGTCTGGACCTGTTCTGAGGTTTCTGTCTGCTCAAAGGAAGTTCTTCCTCACCACTGTCATCAAGTGCTTGCTTATGTGGGGCTAGCTTTCAATTGTTTGGTCTTAATAAGTAGTAGGATATTACAACAGAGATTTTCTTCTTTAGAAAATTGATGTATTTCTCAATTTTTTTTGAAAATACTCTTACTCTCTCTGCTTTCAATTGTTTGTTTTTCATAAATTAAATAGTAGAGTGCTGCCTAGACCTACTCTATTCGCAAAGTGTCCTGAGACAACTTTTGTTGCGGTTTGCCATTATATAAATTAAATCTGATTGACTGATAGATTGAAAATTGCTAGCTTCATATATCATAAAAATTTGGCTGCAATGCGCCCATTGAGTCTTTCTCTCTCTTATACATATGTCATGTCAGGATGTGATCTACAGGGGTGACAAGAGGGCTGTACTGCAAAGTAACTGGTTAGTGAGGTATGTTGAGTCTAAAGCCAGAGTTGTCTGTGTCACAATGGCGGCTTTTCCCTGCGAGATCACCATGGTGATCTATGCTGCAAACCAGCTCCAGACCAGGTTCGCTTTCAGCTTAAAATCGCCTGAAAAACCTCTGTCACCAATCAGCTCTGTTAAAAGTAGTGTCGCTCAATGGGACATACAGTCTCATGTGATAGAATATGACATGTTTGCAGACTTGTTGATCAAAATGTTACATTTGTGTTGCCACTGAATGCAGCTCTGCAGTTACAGTGGCGCTGATTGCTTGCAACACCTTACCAAAATCAACAACAAAAATCTGTGATGCAGAAAATATCTGCATATCCTTTTTTTTTTTAAGTATAGCTATTCTGTTTACAAGGTTTTTCTTGCTCTGACTGAACCACAGAATGGTTTTAGTGACTGTTTTGTAGTAGAAACCTATAGTAGAAATAGGGGGGGGGTCTGAAATATTGACAGTATACTCACAGTTGCAGGATAGGAAAGAATCTCAAAAGTAATCTAGTTGTAGTGTTGTAAATAGTAACTGCAAGATTGCAAGTCTATACAAAATCTTAGTCTGTGACTTAAAACTTAGTGACATGCTGACACATCATCTTTAGATGTAAGGGAGTGTCAGACAGTTTTTTTAAAAGCCTTTTTAAAGTTTTAAATTTTTTTTTATCAAACTGGAAAACGTGTTGACAATGCCAAGCTTTTAATTTTTGATAGAATCGTGAAAAACCTAAATATTACGTGAGACTTTTATTTGCAGATTTTTCTTATGCTTTTAATAAGTTGGGGCCACATATTTTGATCAAGCGACTGGCTTCTTATTTCATTCTACCTCATCATATTTTATTTTTGCTTTTAAACTTTTTAACAGACAGAGTTAAGAGAGTTTTTGAAAATGGTCAGATATCCCAAGCCACCATTCCAAATGCTAGTACTCCTCAAGGCTGCACTGTTTCACCTTTGCTTTTATACAGACAGTTGGAGGTCTTCTTGACAGGGCAGCTTTCTGCATAAATGTTCTGATGACACTGCCCTGCTGTCTCTTCTTCAAGGTCCACAGTTTGATCATGGCTGTGCTTTAAAATAATTTATCAAATGGTGTGATGATAAGTTCATAGACCTTAATGTTACAAAAACAGAAGAGCTTATCATAGACTTTCGGTAAGACGGGAGAGCCTAAAGCAAGTATCATTCATGGCAAAGAAGTCCAAATTGTGTACCTTTACAAATACCTTGGTAAAGTGTTTGACAATCAGTTTAAGTTTGACACAAACACAGATTCAGTCGTTAGGCGAGGACAACAAAGAATCCACCTGATGAGGCTGAACTCGACAATGTTTCTAAAATTATATTAAGTAACTTTTATCTAGGGCTGAAACGATTACTGAAGTGAATCCTTGAGTCAATTGAGCAATGCAGTTATTATAAATTTTATGGAAAAGTTTTATCATAATAACGTGTTATTTCATGCACATCACACTGCTATGGTTATGTTGTTGTAACGTGTGTTCAGAGAAAGGATGCGGGGCAAATAAAAAAACAGATATTGTCCAAAGTGTGAGACCATATCAAGTTGAAATGAACAGAAGACTCTTTACAGTGTAACTATTGTAAAGAGGAACTAGCCTATCACAGTGGCACTACACCAGTGCTTCAATGCAGCAGCTGGGACATATGGAATGAACTGCAAAATTCACAATCCAATCCAAAACACTTTGAAAAAGGGAAAAACACAACTGCAGTAACATAAAACATGAACACAGTAGCCACGATACAAATGCAAAAGCCACAATGGAATTTTACAATTAAGTTCCAACTATTGCCAGAGTAGAAACTGTTAAAGTAAGTGAAACATTGTTTGCTAGCTAACGTTGATTATAATAACTTTCGCTATGTGATTGCTGAATCACCCTAAGTGATTAATTACTAAATTACACATTTGTGTTGTGACTTTTGTATTAGTGTTGTGCCTTTTTATTTCTGTTGTACCTTTTGTATTTTTGTTTTTTGTAGTATTTTGGATACACAGTTCATCTTATATGTCACAGCCACAGTACATATGCACTTTATTGAGCACTTCAAGATTCAGTCTGCATTTAAGAGACGAAAAAAGCGAACACATTGGTTAGATATCATTTTGACAAATTAGGTGGCTTGATCAATTCATGAAGTTACATGGAAGGAAAACATTCCAGCTGAAAATTTCTGGAAGCTGTTTGATAGTGGCCATAAACCGTATGGAAGCAGCATTAGCGGCATTGAGATTTTTACTGGTTAAATCTCCATTACACAGGTTAGGATGGTTGAATGTTGCGGCTATATGGTTATTTATGTGCTGTTATTAATTTTATTTATTATGACTGTAAACCGTCAAACTAAATTGCCCATTGTGGGATAAGTTAAGTTTTCTGAATTGACTTGAACTGAAGATCATGCCCCCTGAACTCATTTACACAGAACTTACGGCTAGAAAATATGTTTCCTTTTCAAACTGGCTTCAACTTTTATAAATTTATTCAAGCTTTGACCCAGAAAATTCCATCCTTAAACCTTAAATGTTACAAATTTTTGTCCATGACAGTAGTTCTATTCAATTGTTACATACCAATTATATTTAAATCTTTCTAACCCTGACTCTAAATATTCTTAGTTACTCTGATGGTTTTTTGTACAATGTTAAGCCAGCCATGCAGTGTAGAGTCAGCTTTTTTGCAAGCATAAAAATATTACATATAATAATATATTTTGCTAATAATCAACTTTTAAAACCAGCAGCACAGTTTAGCATTAGCTTTTTAGCATTGAACTGTCACACCCCAATGTCTATAGAAATTTTGTTTTCTTGATATTATTGTTCTCTGCATGTCCTTTTGATCTTGATGCTCAAACCTTCTTAACATGATATCCTCATATTTTCAGGTTGGCCATCCTTCTTTGACCTATTAAAGGAGGAGTCCATTACTCGCTTGGATGATTTCTCCTATGGGATTCACAGAGTGGAGACTTCCTGCAGTCAGGTACACTGCAACAGGTCAAAATGCATCTGTTATTTACACTTTCACCAGTGCAACATTCAACAAATAAATACAAAATACCAAAAGGCTTTTTAAAAAAAGAATTTTGAACTAAGTGTAAAAGCAATTAAAAGACTTACTGCAATAATTAGATTGTTGCAGATAAAAAATTAACAAAAAGGCATACCAGTTAACCAGACTATTTGACCCTGTAAAGTCAATTAATTTTTAAATAGTCAAATCATATTTGTTTTAAGACACAGCAACAGCAAAACTAAATCTATTGTAGTTAAAATAAAACTATTAATAGTAATGGTGCCTGATAATATGTAAGCCGCAATAATAATAATTAAAGCTGCAAGCAGCATTGAATGGGCCCTTGCACCCCGGCGCCCGTCGGACCCGGCAGCAACTTGCCCCAGACACGCTCTGCTGCTGCCACTCTGTCCACACTGCGACCCAAGCGCAGCATGTGCCTTCTTTTCTCATGCAGACAGGCCAGAACATATGTGCACTCACTGCTTGATAGTGGAAACGAGGCAGTCAATCAAGTTCGTTCATGTGCTAAATCAAAGTGTCCTCTATTTAACAATGACCTGACATAGATTTAAAATGTCAACATATAAAAGAAAAAAACAATGTTTCCTCATGCATTTCCTAGCACCAACGTTGCCATCTTCCACCACTGTGACCTGTGATGTCTGCCTGTCATCCCTCCTTACTGTGCCTGTACACAGCGAGCAGGATGCTGCTCTCAGCAGCTTTTTCCCACATTCAATCCAATGGAGAAAGCAGTCAAAGCCTCACCTGTTTGAGCTTCGACTAGGCCAACATAGTTTTAGCTACAGACTTCATTCAAATTTTAAATGAGTCACAAGACTTTGATCTCTAAATCTAGTAATACATGTTTTAGCTATCTTGTACTGTTTTTGAGTTATCACAGTTTTAGTTTTAGAGTTTTTTTCTGCTACCTCTCAGGTTTTATAATGTGTGTGTGTGTGTGTGGCAGAGTACTCCCTGCTCTAAGTCACAAGACCGTCAGATTGCAGACAGAGAGGAGAAGAAAGGAGGAATACATTTAGAAAACCTCCTGAAAAATACCTCAAACTTCATCAAATCTTACACAAAATATCATATTTTGGAAGGTTTTTTCGTTCTCTTTCCAATGACATAGGTTTGAAAGGCGTCAGACTTTCACTTTAGACTGTAGGGGTCTCAGTGTGACACATGTGCGTTTTGGTCCCATTGACTTGAATGGGAGGAAACAGACAAACTTTGACTGAAAATGTCTGACTTCCTGTTTAACTTAGCTCATGACACCAAGAGACTTTTTTGTAGGTCTAGACCTTCTGAATAAGCCGTCCAAATTTGGTGATTCTATGTCAAAGGGCCTGCAGGGTTAGGGTTAAGGGCTAACCCTAACCCTACCCCTAACCCGTTGAAATTTTCTAGCAAAGCAAAGCAAATTTGCCACGCCCTAGAGCAAATGTCTCATGGGTTTAAAGAACTCATCGCTCTTGATGTCTGTGCCAAATTTGGTGAGTTTTCGTGCAACCCTTGTGCCTGAAAAACAACTTCCTGTCTCACGACGAAGGATGCACCACCACGCCCACAGCGTTTGACCAAAATTCACAAACCTGGCATGCAAGCATCATGAAATTCTTGACTCCATCTCTAAGCAGTTTCAGGTAAATCTGGCCCACCAGTACAAAGAAATTCATGAAAATGTGAAAATATATGTCATTTTGGTCACCAGTAGGTGGCGCTATGACTATTGCAGGATATTAAAACATCAATGTATTCATCTCAGGAATCTTATCAAGCACCTGAAATATGATCCAGATTGGACCAAGATTCATGAAGTTATGACACTTTGACTGCTCACGGCAAAACATCAAACTTGGCCACGCCGCAGCATGCAGGTGCTCTGGTGAAAACTCACCATTTTTGTCACAGAGCTTCATCAAAGTCTTAAGTCCATTTCAGTCCAAGTTTTATGTAAATATGTTCATTCTTCTATGCGCAACACTTGCAAGTATAAAACATATCATTTCCTGTTTCCAGCAGGTGGCGCTTTGACTTTGTCTAAATATTTGCATATGGATGTGTTCAGGACCACACAGTTAACATGCTCAAAAATTTTGGCCAGACTGGATCATGTACGGTCAAGTTACAGCTCATTTCCTGTTTCATGGCGAAACCTCAAGATTTGACACCTCGCCACGCCCACAAAGTGTAGTCTATGACAACGTAAGACGGTAACTTTCATCCTCAAAGCCTTGTGTACAAACTGAGCAAGTTTCAAGGGGATAGGATGAATCCCCTAGGACGAGTTGAACAAAGAACGACCCCTGGAAATGGGCAAAAATGGACATTTAATTTAAAATGGTGGACTTTCTGTAGGTTGTAGAGGTGTGCTCCCACTGACTTTTTTGTAGGTCTGGAAAGGATAAATCAGCCTACCAAATTTGGTGCAGCTCGGAAAGAGAGAAAGGGGGTTACTGAAAGGTTAGGGGGTGCTATGGAGCCAATTTCCCACGCCCTTGTATAAAACCTATACTACATCGCAATTTTCACAGGACCGGACATGTGTGCCAAATTTCATGAGTTTTCATGCATGCCGAGCACCTGAGAAATGGGTTTAAGTGCTAAAAATAAGAATAAATTAAAGCTGCAAGCAGCGTTGGACGGGCCCTTGCACCCCATCCCCACCGCGGAGCCGGCGCCGACTCGCCCCGTTGTACCACAACATAAATGCCTAGTTTGGCCAAAAGGTGGAAGCAGAGCATCACTCTCTGAGCTGTAGGTATTGTGTGTATTGGAGACTAATCCCCTGCTCACAGTGAGTCATGTGACCAGTAAAGTGGAGCTGGGTTAGGGTTAGGGTTAACTAGGGGAAGCATATAAAAGGTGTGTGATTCATTACAACAAAGAGAACTGGCTGTAATGTTTTCCGGATAGGCTTAAAGGCTTAAACTAAGGCTTTAAGTTGGTCAAAACTGAGGTTTAGAGTTCATTTAAAGGGCTAAAATCAAAAATGTCTGCAATTCCACTTCCTTGCCCACTGTAAGTAATAATGTGAATGACTGGTAGCTTCATTTAGGCTAACATTCCTTTTTACACAGCCAGGTTTTCATACGACAAAACAAATGTGTTATTTAAAAATAAAGTTAATTATTGATTACAGCTTGTGATGAGCGTAATTTGATGTTCGAGAGTCCTCATTTGATGCTCCTGTTTAGTTGTAATTACGCATGGGTGGTTTCCATTTTTAAAAAATGTTTAGGGTAGCTTCTCTTTTGTAAACTTTTCTTTGTGGGTGGCTAATTGCACTAATGGGAAGTGTATAAAGGTCAGTTTACACCAAAGATTTGGCCCCTGGCGACTTGACAAGCTGAGTTGCAAGCAACGCCATCAACTGGCTTGAGTCAGGCTGAGACAGACCAGTCTACACCGCTGCACCTTTACCTACAACCATTTTGTTGCATCCTGAATCTTTGGTTTAAACTGGTTTTAAGACTGATGGTTTGTGTTTTGGTTTTAAGGCCTTTTAACACCAGGTGAGCTTCAACTTCTGATTTAACATAAGGCTTGTCTCACAGAATGTGATTATCATACTGCAAAAAAGCGACCCATTTATTTTTCGGATCGAGGTTGATTTTTTTTTTCGCACTGCAAACAAAAGCATCAACCAATCAAGATGGTTGTGGGGGCAGCAGCACATCCATCTCATCCTAATCCTGAGCAGTTTATGTAGTTTAGCCTAATTTTGGACGAGGTAACATTAGATTTGCTAACTTCTGTTGACATATGTTAACTTTTCACCTGTCAAAACTTTTTTGTATATTTTTTAATTCCCCGTTTCTGTCACAAATTTGTGTTGAGATGTTTTGATCCGAACATTTCGCTCCTGAACAAGCATTTTCCTGGCATTTATTCGTTACTCATCTGAGTGTGAAGGCCTTAACTCTTGTTTGTTATGGTTTTGGAGAGATGGAGTTCACTGTGCTTCAAAAGCTAACTATGCTGACCATGAAACAGAAAAAAATGAAAAATGTTTTTAATTGACTAAATGTTTTGCCTAATACACATAGCGCAGATTAATAGAGGACACCTATAACTGTTTTGTGTATAACAGATGTCAAAATACAAAAATTCTGATAAAATTATCATAGCATTATCAACAGTTACATTAAAGCAATGAAGAATATTTTCAATCAAATTACAGTGATTGATTGAATCAAATCCTCAGTGGTATGTAATTACCTTTTCTTAAAATAATAAAAAAAATCCAACTGAAGCTAGCCAGCTCACCCACCTTATTCTCTCAACACCCAAAAGCTCCTTCTCAGCCCTTAGAGCACAGGACACTGCTTAACGCAAACTGCTGCATTGCACTACTTTTCAACAGCAGCAGTGCAAGAGACTGCCAGAGGAAAAGTCCAGTGAATGAGACTCCAAATTCTTCAGTCTTTACTGACAATTGATTCGGTAACCCTGGTAATGATCATTAATTTTGATTATTAATCTTGGTTACAAATTCATAGTAGGTATATTTATTAGATTTGGCCAGTATTCTCCTTTAAAGTGGTGCTCCAAGGCATATTCAATTTAAATTAAATACAATTGCCTAATGTAATAGTAATTATTTTTGATCACCAGAATTGATAATCTGTAAAGTGCTACCTGCCACCTGTAGGGTAACTGACTGAAAGGGCAGACACAGGAGAGTGGTATGACTTAAAAGCCAGTATTTGAGCCAAATGTCAATGACAAAAAAAAAGAAAAATGTCATTTTTAATTTTGCTAGCGTTTTGACTATTGTCAGAATTTTAAGAGCAATTAGAAAAGTAGACAAGTAGGAAACCATCTCTCCTTGGTGGCACAGAGAGTATCTAATTTCCTCTAGTAATACAGTTCAATTCAATTTTTTAATTTTATTTATATAGCGTGAAATCACAACAAAGTTGTCTCAAGACACTTTACATATAGAGCATGTCAAGACCACACTCTA
>JAPZDV010000554.1:0-10781 GCA_029814665.1 Acanthurus lineatus
TTGGTGGAACTCACGGGAGGATGGCCAAAATTGCGGAAAAGTAGCGGTGATTGGACAAAATTGCAAGGTAGCGCTGAATTCACGGAGATTGGTTGAATTCGCGTGAATTGTTGCGATTGCAACATCGCAAATTCCTGGAGGGACTGGTCTGTGATAATTACTCCATCTATTGCAGTGGACAAATACAAAACATGATAACTTGGGAAAAGACCTATTTATACTTATTGGGACACACAGAATAAATTAAAAAAAACAATTGAAAAACTTTTAATATTAAACTGAACTTGGATAAAACACTAACATTACCATTTATTAACTGGATGATGGATTCAGTAACACAATAAATGTATTTGTCCATGACTGTATTCCGACTATCCCTCAGACTTACTTTTACACTGGATGAATTAGCAGCCTACAGTTACACATGCCCTTTATAAAGCAAGGTGGAAAAGAAGACTGTGGAGGTTAAATTGATGGGTGGGCAAGTAGTGAGTCCATCCAACCCAACCCTCCTAAAAATGTAACCAATTGATGTAATAATGGCCAAAGTTTAATTTTAATTTATTTACTATAAGGTTCATCTTTATACTTGTTATGATCAAAGCAGAGTGACTTTTCAAAATTTGTATAGAGCAAAAGACTTTTCAAAAGATGGCATTAAATGTTAAAATATATTACACTGAATATTTTCTAGTTTCGTTGGCCCCATGTCAATTCTTATCAGGCAATATGATTGGATTTAAAGATATATATTGGTTGCATTGTTGGGTGGGTTGCATTGTTGAGGGAAATGACAACATGGAGAAAAGAGACTGGGAAAGAAACATAAGATAAAATAAATGCATGTGTGGCAAAGCAAGAAAAGTTCACCGAGAGCGACAGCAAGAGCAGAGAATCACATAGTAGTGTTCCTACAGTCCAATGACAGAAACTGCTCCTTGTAAGTTTAATGCTGATTGTCAGCATTAAGTAGTTTGGTAATGAAAGCTGCTTAAATGTCTCTGACCGAGTAATTGTAATGAGTCAGTTTGAATGCATTGTAAGGATGAACATGGCCTCTGTGCTCAGAACAGTAATTAGAGAGTTAACCATTTTCTGGAACAGAGAGAATAATGTGTTCGGGAATCATAATCCATATTGAGCAAGGGCTGCAGTGGGCATTAAACTGGTGTGAGCTAAGTAGCTTGTGGGACGTAATAAGCTGCGCTCACTTTACTGTGACAGAAGGCCTCCTGGCTCTTTATTGACTAAAAGAGCAATTCTTGTTGCTGTGTTTCTCCTGCTGTGAAGAGTTGTAAGTTGTAAGAGTTTGGAGCTGCTGGTGGAACTTTTGTATATCGACAGCCTTGTTTCATGCCCTGTTGTCTGAAGCATAGCACAGACTCCTGTGAAGACCCTTTGTCCACTAATAGAGTCAGCATGAATGTAGCACAGCAAGTGTGCTTCATGCTCTAAGAAAGTATCTCACCTTTCTTTTTTCCTTATTTACCCTTTCTCAGTCGCAGAAATATGCAAATGTAAAAAGACTTCATTGCATCACACAAAACACAGTCATTCAGTCATCTAGTCCCTTGCAACATTGATTTTGCTTTTGAACCTAAGAAAAGAGGGGCAGACCTCCCCTTTCAATGGAGACACTCTTTGGTTTTCATTGACTGTGAAGAGAACATGGACTTTATGTTCATGGATATCCTATTTTTTTAAACTAAATATTTTCACCATATTTTGAGGTTTTGATGAGATGACTAGATGATGAGATAATAATAAGGGTGGCTGAGACTTAAGTGGTAGAGCAGGTCATCAACCAATCAGAATGTCGGTGGTTTGATCCCCTAGCCTGCAATGTCCTTGGGCAAGATATTGAACACCAAATTGCTCCCAATGGCTATTCCATCAGTGTGACTTTAAGTGTGTTGCAAGTGTAGGAATGACATGAATCAGATGATGTTTTCATGTTGTAATGTTTTTAGAAATACTTCATCAACTCGTTATACAGTTGCTTGACAAGACAAAATCAAGAGCAGAACAGCACAGATTAAGCTATTTTGCTACCATGGTAATACAGAAAATATTATATGCTAGCTGCACTGGTGCACTAGAGAATTGTCTGCAACATTTTATTTTTATGAAATATTGAACAAACAGGGAAGAAAAGCAGCCACTTTGGGAAAAAAAAGAGTATGCACATCTAAATAGTAGAATTTATCCAGATGGATAAAACTGCCCTTTAGTAAAACAGACTTTCACAAAGTATGTATCATCCTCTTAGTACTGTTTTCATTGTTTCCACCACCTGTATGAGCAACACCTGGTACTTAAAAAATCTGGAAATGTTCTGTATTAATACAACTGAAATTGTGAAGAACTGTTAACCTCACAGCCCTCACCTGGTGTATTTTATCTCTTACTAATTACACATGGTGGCTTGTCTTTTGAAAAGTTTTTTATGTGGCTGCAATCATTCCACCTCAAACATTCCTCCTCCTGTGACAATTATGTAATACCATAGTGCAAATCTAATAAAAAAGATGGAGGACAAAACACACAGTCCATTCTGTGCAGGACTGAAATTTTAAGATGATGCTAATCTTAAACTTAAGCAGTACTGACCAAAAATTAGGGGCTTGCTAACATTACATGCAAGTTCACCATGATGTCGGGTATTATTTCTTTTTTATGCATATAAAAGAGAGGTTACTTTTGTCAGCACTAAGGCTTTATATTATGCCAAACACAGGAAAAAATCTAAACTAGGAACAGCAAAATGAACCAGTAACAAATTGGCAAAAATGTGATCCTGATGTGTTTTTTCATATTGATCAATAATACATTTATCAAGATATAACTTGATCCTTCTGTTTGCTATTTTTAAGATTATTCCTAATAAATAACAAAGTATGAAGAAACCATAGTATATTGAATAACATCTACATAGACATTTAACAGCCTTTAACTACCGTAACAGGACGATACAAGATAGTTTGTCTTGTAACTTGTTAAAATAATGGTGTATAGCTGAGAATGTCACCTACTACTTTCTCATTTTTCTACTACTGTCTTGGTTGACCTGCAGTATACATTATTTTGTTGACCATCTCAATTTGGTGCATAACCTCTTCTTTAGATAAAAGATATGCACAACCATTTCAATATTACTGAAGTATGGGATAAGAGTTTCCCTTCAGCAGTTTTCTTATAGAGCCTGTCTGTGCATCAGGGGTAGAAAGGGACTTGAGGATGCTGAAGAAGTTTTTTTTTTTTTTTAGTAAATGTTTCATAAATTATTAAAACTGTCTCCCTGTTTTGGCAGGTATGGATAATAAACATTGTTTTCATTGACTCCAGTCCCTCTGCTGTGGGCTTTGCTCTGAAGTTACATTGCTGTCCTGTCTGTGTGTTAGGAGCATAGCCCATGGCCCTGCTGTCATTGTGCTAACAGGCAATGACAAAGACACGAAAGAACTCAGAGAGGCAGAAGTAGCTTTTGTAAGCAACCTAGGGTTTCAATCATTTTTTTTTGTATTTTTTTAGAGGAGAAATAATGAGTGAAAAAGGTAACCCAAACAATGATCTGTATTAGGAAATGGGCTCATCCTTTAATGCGCAAGCCTTCAGTGTGAAGCCTGACTGGCTGTTGCCGTACTTATTTACGCTGTCTGATCAGCTCAGATGTTGTGTGTGTGTGTGTGTGTGTGTGTGTGTGTGTGTGTGTGTGTGTGTGTGTGTGTGTGTGTGTTTGTGTGTATAGATAGATAGATAGATAGATAGATTGATAGATAGATAGATAGAGTGAGTGAGAGAGTGAGTGAGAGAGTGAGTGAGAGAGTGAGTGAGAGAGTGAGAGAGAATGAAAATGAATCCAAATTTATTATTGTTGAAAGTGTCACTTTTATTGTTATGCTGTGGCAAGATTGTTTTATAGCGAAGCCCTAATCTGAACCCAACAAAACTATTTGCCACATTAGTTTCTGTACTAAAAGCTTTCAACTAGCACAATGCAGTTTAAAGATTATGAATACAGCTACAGTCTCAGATAAAGGCAGATTATGTCAAAAATAATGCCCACAAGTGTCCAAGGCTTTAACCCTAACCCAAAGGGGATTTCCTACAAGATCAACATAAAGTTTATAAACGTCATACTTCACTGTGTGCGGACCAAGTTTTTTAATGCCCTGAAATTGTAACCACGGCTTTATTATGATTTGGTGTCTGCCAGCATAGTGTCTACATACAGATAGTGATTGATTGCTTGTCTTACTGCAGGAGGTTGTGGCAGCAAGGTTGTGTTCTGAGCTCAAGGCACTGCAGAGGTGTGAAGATGGAGTCCTGACCTCAGGTGGTTCTTCCACCCCATAGTTCTCACTTTATTCACTGTAAGTATTTCATCTGGTGGCTGATGTGCTGCCACAAAGACATCCATGTGATGATAAAGGCAACATAAAGTCATGAAGAAATTCACTAACTATCAGAGCTGAAGATAAAGTAAGTGTGGCTCATAGAGTTTTATCAAATAAGGGCTAGCAGATATTGATTTAGCTTATGTTATTGAAAAGTGAGATTTAAGAACTTAAAGGTATTAACACATCTGAGAAACCAGCTCAAAATATACTGATTTAAAATCAGACGTCTTAATGCATGGGATCTTTTTAAGGTACACATTATCCTTAAGTGATGCACCCAAATACTTTACTCAGAAACACATTTGAAAAATATTCTTTCGACAGACACTTGTGAATGGTATGGAAATTCAGATCATAAATCCTGAAAGATTTCTCCCTCAGGTTTCTGCTTCATCACAAACACAGGCTCCCACCATTTTAAGCGACACTGTGTTGAAGCCACATGACTAAGAAAAGCTGGCAGTGTTGTTCTAATGAAGCATCAAGCACTTCCAGTGAGGTTGGTCCAGGACATGACAGAGCAGAAAGCTGATATAAATAGCATTCACAGCCAAGGATGGGGACGCACACTGTGCTGCTGGTTTTAATTTTGTCTACCTCTGCTATTTATGTTAGCTTTACAGTAGGAATTTGTTAGACGTGTCTGTGTGGAGCAGATCATCAGGCTTTGGCTTTTATTTAAGATTAATACTTTAACAGTTGGCCACAGTGAGTAGCCTTTGAAAATCAACTTTTTAGACTCCTTTTCTTTGGATATTTGCATTCTAACCCCAAAATGTCAGTTATGGATTGTCTCCTCAGGCTGACATGTTAGGGACAAGCAGAACAAAAAAATAGGAATGTCCCCTTATCACAATGACAGTGTCTTGAAAGGAAAAGCACCCAAGTTATTGTTAGAGAAGCATGGTATAGCAAATGGAACACCTTAACTTTCTTTTCACATTTTTTAGTGGTTGTTTCATTAGAATTTTGGCCTAACAAAGAAACTATCGAGACAAAATGGGTCAGAGTCCAGTATTTTTTGGAATCACAGCTGTGTAGGACAATGATGTAATTATAAAACATTAAAAATACAGTAAACAATACAGTTAATATGATATATCAAAGAAGACAAAGACAAGTAGTTTATGTGGGCATCAGACATTTGATCGATGACAAACATTAATTTGCAGCCCAACTCTCTTTTCAAGGCAAATTTTCCTCAAACCAAAAAACCCTACTAATCTACTCAAATATTAAATAGTCTAAATACAAGCAATTTAAATAATTTGAAAGCATCTGCTTCCTGCCAGTACCAGACTAATAAAATGAATCACAGCTCTCTACTGCATTATTAACATTGTGTTTTCGGCATTGGAGGGCAGCCTCCTTACTGCACCATTACTTCTAGGAGAAGTTCTTGTTGTACAAGAAACTGATGCAGGTGCAGGGTTTCGGAGGAGAAACAAATTAAGGACTGAGTTGCTGTCATCACTTTAGAAATGGTTTGATTTGTTCATGCTGAAGTCTTTGTTGGTCTACTAGTCTTGTTACAGCTGACCATTGCTCTGCCTTGTTAACATTAGTCCCTGAGTCATGGAACAGAGAGTTAACTTTATAATTTCCGTGTTGTTAATTTTATTAGTTCAATTATGTTGATTTTGAATCAAAACATGGAACACACAAAATGTAACTCAGCCATGTGCACCCCTCAGACTGTCTAGGTGCTGAGCTACCCTCACAGTCAAGTTCCATCTTTTTCATTCTTTTAACATTACATTAATTTACATTTAGAAATTCAAGTCCATGTCCAAAATGTAACCCTAATTTAATAAACAAGACCAAGAATCTGATTAACTATTCATTTGCATTTCTTCATAATTTCACTGCAAAAGACACACTGTAATCGATACCACAACACCAGTCCCATACAGACATTGACTGCACAGTAATAAACAACCTCGAGCATGTCTTCCTTGCTTCATGAAGAGAGTTGTCATTAGTTTACTATTACTTTTGAAATATCATGCCAAGGAAATGATTCCCAAACAGAGTATACATTTACAGGGTTGGCATAGATTAGAGCAGGCAATATGTAATTCAAGTGCAAAGCAAAACCTTTCACCCATTTTTTAAGTTTTTATGTTGACCATTCTGGGATCAACTGAAGAAGTTAAATGAGACACACAGGAAGTTTTTGTTTGTTTGTTTGTTTTAAGAGAAGTTTTAAAAGAAGTTAAAAAAAAAAGCAGCTACAATCAACACCCTTGTCAGACCAACAATGTGAACACACTTATTAAATAGGTAGCCCACTTCTCCTGATTACAGCAGAGAGGGGCCCTGAGTTCGCAAAGAAACTAATGTCTAACTGAAATAAAACCCTTAAAATAATATTTCTGTCTCTTCCCTTAAAATATAATGATTTTGATTGTTTTGCGTTGCTTTAAATTTTCAGGATACTCTAATAATATTTTTTTTAGATAAACTTAATGATAGGCAGTTACTATGCTCACCTGTAACTCTGGGAGGTATGTCAATAGTAAATTAAATTCTGTGTTATCTTCGTTTTTTAATCACAATTACATCACCAAAGGATCTGGTGCACTGTCAGTTATAAAATTCAGCCAAAATTAACCCTTCAAGTCGCAGGAAAATACCTTTCCAGTTTAACTAGAACACTTAAGTTTCAAAGAATTTACTCCTTTAAGTTTCAACACTAAATACCCTTTAAGTTGCAAAATATTTTTTGAAGTCACTCAAATGCCCTTTTAAGTTACAAAAATACCTTTAAACACTCCAGATATTTAGATTTGAGTTACTCTCTCAGTAATAAATTTAAACACAATTCAATGGGCCCACACTCAACACAATCACGCAAACATACTCTCAGCCGGCAAAAACAAAATAACCCCCGTTGCAGGCCTGATAATCTGACGCTAGAGTGCGAGGAAACCCACAGTTTTAATCTAACGATACAGGAACAGTAAAAGGAAAAATGTGCGGCTCAACTCCAGAGAGCAACCGTTTACCCGGTCTAAAAGGCGATGCTGCAGGTAGACTAGGCGTCCAACACGGAAAAAGACGGGTGAGAAGAAGATGGAGTCTCTCCCAGGCAGCCTGCGACGATGTCCGAGACGAATCACACGAGTCTCACGTTCCCGCATTGAGACCGCGAGGCACAGTCAATAGCAGGAGCTGGTTTAGCTACTCTCGGCTAAGTCAATTCACTTTGCTAGCGAATGCTAATAACACAGTCTGAATTAGCTCAGAAACTACGCTAAATTAAACGGCTGCAGTTAAAACAGAAATTTTCGAGCATAAAGTCTCCTACTGCACACCAAACAGGCCTAGTTCCAATATCCAGAATGTCAGAATGTCGAGCAGACAGTCTCTTGGATACTGAAAACTAAACACTTTATCTCTGGAGAATTCCAGACTTATCGCCATGTGTCTCCGTCCCGTCTCCTTCCAATCGTCATCTTTTTCCCGTCAAACCCGCTTTCATAAAAAAAAAAAAATCCACACACACTCTCACTCTCTTTTCCTGTCTGACCCTGTCAATCACACCTTAACCAATTAAGGACCTGGATTGCACTTCTTCTCAATCAGTACTTCCTCTTTCCCATGAACTTTTTCAATATAAAATGAATTATTTAACAGTGCACCTTTGTGTCTTTTTAAACTGATTTATTTCACACTACTCGTTCATCAAACTATTTTAACCTTTATAAAATATTCTTTTTACACTTGCCATAACAGTTTTACCCAAAGATGAAAATATTTAAGCTATGTACTATTTGTCATCTATTTTTATGGATAGGGATTTTTTAACTGGGTTACATACATATAGAGTCATTTCTAATCATTTTTCTACTAACCTTAATATGCCAACAGTGATAAACAGACTAGTTAAACACTGCCAAGCTAAACATCCTAATTCAAAGTGGTGATGCCAAAGTTTGAATTGCATCTAATTTCATATTTGGCTGAATTCCATTCTGATTAATAATAAACTGAACTTTGATTTATGTTCTTTGATTCAATAGAAGGCTTCATGCAGCAAATGGTCAGAGGACACTACAAAGGCCTTAAGTGGTTCAGTTAGAACAAGAACAACTCTGTAAGTGTAAATAGAGTAAATATTCTTACTGAGATTTTCTGTGTCACTCACATAGTTTCCTGTGGTTGATTTGGTCATCAAAAGATGCTTATCAGCGTAATTCAAGTAAAAACTTTAAACATTACCTGGTCTGGAGCAGGTTAGGTTTGCAGAACAAGTTACCATGGTGATCTAGACAGATCAGCATGTATAGGTCTCTGTCTTTAAACTCTGTCTTTAAACTCAACATACCTTGGTAACCTACTGATCTTGCTTCACACCCCTCTAATCTCCCTTGCTCTGTTTAATTCTTCTTTAGGTGTTTGCTATGTGGATGACTCAAGCCAGTTAGGTCACTGCTGTTGTAGGTGAAAGAAAGCCACATTTCATCACTCTCTTCGTCTCCAAGAGTGTGTTGCAGTGTGGTATCCTGCACTTTTGTGTATGCTCTTTAACTCCAACCAGAAAGTCTTTCCTCCTCCCTCCTTTCCCTGTCCCAGGTAGAGCTTCTGGCTCCTAAGTGAGTTAATGCTACAACATAACAATGCTCTCTAGTGTAATTTCAGGAGGACCCTGCTTCTCTTAGCCTGACTTAAGCTACCTCCAGAAGACTATTGCAACAGTTGCTCTTATGTTTTTGAAAGTCTACTTTTCCTCCAAACCCTACAACAAAAGCGCGAACACACATTTAGAATAATCTATAGAGCCACAAAGCCACAGATAATGTGTATTATGCCAGGATGATATACACTCATATTTCGAGCCTTATTTAAAATCCTCTGAAATTTAAAATCTTGGATATCACCAAGTTCAATATAACTGAATCTTGATTATACATTGAATCTTGTACAATCATTTTTTCCCATTATAATCAATATAAAATAAACAAACAAAACAAAACAAAAATCTTTAATTGAAAAAAAGATTAATGGGAGCTGAGCCCTTTGATAATGTGTTCCCCTATTGAACAAGACATATAACAGGAAAACTATTAAAGCTTTCTATCAAATTCATTATCTATCATCTCTTTTAACTGAATTATAAAAATCCACTGAATCTTTCATCTTGATAACCTAAAGCTAATGAGCTTTGCAGGTGTACCATGGTGTAATTATGGAAAGTAGGTTATTGAACAGTTTGGTGCAGCAGCGATTTTCTGTCAAAATGAATTAACTTTATTTCTGAGAGAAGCTTCCTCACACAGAGGCCCACTGCTTCACACAATGCTTTAACACAAACACACAATATACACACATAAATAAATACATACATACATACATAGAGAACTGCAAACTGCTGATCTCAAACCCTATTGCTGCAGGAAAAGAATAACTGTTCCTGTGCTACGACTCCACACAGTCATTTGTGGGATTATAGGCCTTTTTACATATGTCATATGCAGTCTTTTAAAATGTAATTCCACTGTTGAAATCTAATTTAAATAATTCAGATTCATGCCGAAGTAATACCTCACTGGTTGCCATTTTTGGACTTTAAACAGAAGTGATGCCCCACAGTTTTTCCATTCACTGAAATTGTACATTTATTTATAGATTTAGAGCCCTACAACCACCAACTCTGCTTCTAAATTTTAATTTAAAATGCAGGACATCAAGATCTTGCCTAAACAAAACGTTTATCATTTAAGTCTCATTGGTACAGTTTTATGGTTCTCTATAATATCACAGTGTTAGCAATGTTACTTATAAAATTGTTTCTAAGTTGTGGTACAGTTTTGTTGCCCTGCCCATAATAAATATTTTTCCAATTATACTCATTGAATAATAATTAAATATCACAAACATGCAGACATTTAGTCAATCAATGGCCCTGAATGATGACTACTGGTTGACTAAAAACAATTTTGTCTGGGGCAGCCCTACATTGATGTCTCATAGATGAGAGTATTGTCATGACCTGGCTCAGGTGGTCACAACAAAAAGGAAGAAAACACCATGATAACATTTAAATAATTCTTTATTAAATAAAATTCAACCAAATAAGACCAAATTAAATTACCAAATCAAGCATTTAAAGAATAGGATGTGATAATCAGTAAGTCACTTGTGTGTCATGTGCATGAGTGAAAGAGGTGTATGTCAGTCCCTCCAGGAATTCGCAATGTTGCATCGCAACAATTAATGAAAATTCAACCAATCTCCGTGAATTCTGCGCAACCTTGCAATTTTGTCCAATCACCGCGACTTTTCCGCAATTTTGGTCGGCTTCCACCAATCATAGCAGTCCCCAGCGCAAACGTAATGCACGTACATCACCGAATTCACTTCCTTGTTTATGGTTTG
>JAPZDV010000555.1:0-10772 GCA_029814665.1 Acanthurus lineatus
TAATGTGTGAATATGTTTAGTTTCATATGTGTGTGTGAATGGTTATCCTGAATAATGTCCCTGATGGCCCCTCATACTCAAAGGTGACACACTGTCATGGGTAACAACATATTTTTCCCAGCTCCATCCTCTCATCTAAACATGGTCACTTCTGGTTCCAGCAAACCAAGATTTTTAAGAACAAAACACGAAACACAAGGCTTCAAAAGAGTAATCCAAAAAGCAATGGGGGACATCACAGTGGCACCGTCCACTGTTTAACATACTGTCAATGTCCTAGACTCTATTGCTGACTCACAGACAAAATAATGACCAGGTGCTCTTGTGCCCTGGCATACTGTGGAGAGCAGATAGCTTGCCCTGTTTTTTTATTTTGTTTTTTTTGCTGCTGCTCTGTCAGTGTATAACCCTGCTTACTAATTTTCTATTAAAATGACAAGGACAGGATGACAATTCTATAAATATGAGTGAGAAAATAAACCACTTAGGAAAAATAAACATACAGCACAAATAGCTGCCAACTTTTTATCAAGTGGTCTGGTAAAATCTGTTTAGGCATAACTACACATAACTACAATTGCACATTTTGCTCTATCATGGATAGCAAGACATAGTTGGTTTTTCCTGTATATCATTTCTCTTCTTATAGGTCAAACCAAAAGATATTTTAACAGGGTCTTTGTCTTTGCCAAAAAATGATGAATTTATAGTTGGTTTTTTTTTGTGGTGTAATCAAGTTTTTTTTAAAGGACTTTCTTTAAAAAAAATTTGCATAGTGTTTTAAAACAATACAACCTTTAGCAGCAACAATAAGAAAAGACAAAGACATGTTAACCAGCAGACAAGCGTCTCTCATTGTATCTCATTCATATTTTGATATTATATTGTGATATTCCCCAGTGTAAGCTCATTTTTGAGATAACTGAATAGGTGTTGTCTGATATGTACAAAACTAATATTCTGATGTTTGAATCAAAACATGCAGATCTGCTGCCCAGAAACCCAATATGTGTTACCTTTTAAAAGTAGGCACAGCACATTATTAAATACACTACATCTACAACCATCTCTTTTAATGTCATTTCATCACGGCCACTTGATACATTTGTCTCTGTTATTTCATCAAGCAACATGTTCAATTCATTTTCTTGTCAGACACATCAGTCCATGTAAAATTTATAATCTGAAACCACCGCCCCCTCACACACATCAACAAAAAACAACCGGTTGCAGAAAGATAACATGTGGCAGTTGGTGAAAGATTTTTGAGGCTGCTAGCTAACTTGCGCACATGCAGAGCCCAAATGAAATAAAGAGGACGTCAGGGAGCACGGAGGGCAAACAGTCTGTTGGGGAGTGTGTGTGGGGAGAGGGGACTAAAACATAGACATGAGTGATTGGATTAACTGGTGAACACTGGAATGCCACATTATACAACACAACAACAAAGGCAGGAGAGTTTTCTGCCCTTTGATCTCTGTTCTCCGCTGGCACAAGGCGATTGTGCAGGTCATACAGAAAAGAAATGAGCCTCTCAGTATTGTGGGCGAAATGAGTGGTTTGTTTGATGTCAAAACTGTCTCTGGACAGTAATACAGATATTTTGATGTTAAATCATCTCTGGTGGGGAATATCCATGATTGTCTAATCATATTTCTTCCCCTGTCGCGTGTTTTGCCAGGTTGAACCCAGCTTCATCCACAAAGATGAATATATGTGCAGTTTGCCTTGCTTCCATCTCTATAACTGCCCAGCATACACAAAATTCACATTTTATGGCACTTTACATCATGCATTAAAGGCTTTGTACCCTGTTTTGTTAATAAACAGACTTCTTAACTGGACATACAGATACTGGGGTTCTTTCACTCGCTCACTGTTTCTCATGAAAGGTACAGTGCACAATGGCTTCATCCCTGTTAAGGACTCTGGCAATTGTTGTTCACATTGTCAGATAATGTGACCAGCTCTCTGTCCTAAATTACCTGTTTAATTGCATTGTCACCAACTTAATGTCAATAATGGCAATTTCCTGCTCATTTGAGATCAAAATGTCACTCCCTCCTGTGTGAGGCAACCTTTGGATCCTTTGAAACACAATACAGTTAATATATTTTTTAAAATGTCAGTACATTACCATTGTAATTCACATATTTCATTTGAGATGACTGTCCTTTTCATTTTCATTATAATTATCTAACTATTAAGTAATATAATTGCTCAAAATAATAAATAACTGCTTGAATCCTTTTTTAAATATAGTTTATGAAAACTGAGGAACAATATCCCATGTTCACATCATAAAACAATGAAACATGTATCAATACTATATCTAATGGTTGTACAAACAACTAAACAGTGACGGTATATGGGCATCTTGTGTGTTGGGGATCTAAAGATATGCTGCCATGGTATTTCATGATAAAATGAGTTGTTTGAACCAATGATTGTGTGAATGAGGTGTCTTTAAAGATATGAATGCACAGTTTAGTGTTTTGAATGTTTAACATGATGATTACAAGGGGAAACTGTTTTTAGTTTTGTGTGTAGAATTATGAAAAATGACTTCGAGATTCTGAAACTGGTGCTAAAGCGATTGTAAAAAACTGTATAACAGAAGGATACGGAACTCATCTGCTGTATGCAGGAAAAGAGGCAGTGTTGATGCAAATGTTAAACACTCCAGATGTGGTTGTATATTTAAAGTGGCCTCTCTGAAAGATAGGCCAGGGTTTACAACTTTAGCCCTTGTCTCATCTGAGACCACTGCTCTTGGTCCTCAAATCCTTTGTTCTTCACACAATCTCCTTTTCCCTGCCATCCTTTACTCCCAACCAACCTGTCTTCCTTGATCCATGTTTCCAAATTAAATTATTCTGAAGACATCTCCTTTGTTTGTTATGTTATAGCACCAAAACCTTGATACTTGCATAGACTTTCAGCTAAAATTGCAATTAGCTGTGTTTGGAATGATTATTAATTTAATTTTATTACAAATATTCTGCTTAGTGTTCTATTATATTTCATTACATTTACTGCAGATATGCATGAAATTTTACATTTTTTAATTTAAATACGTTTTTAACATTTTTGAACGGTTTATTGCATTTAAAACATGCTACAAATATTTAGTGTTTTGCAGGTGCTTGAATATAAATGACAGAGGTGTTCTTGGATTATTTTTTAATTGGACAATGTGACTTCAGTTTTGACTAATGCATATTGGCAAAACAAAAAAAATGGAACACTATCCACAAAACCATAGCAACACAACAACTGAATTTGCAGAGGATTTTAATATTGCATCTCATAAACAGATTCTTTAAGTGCATAAGAAGAAGGGAGATGATGAGCTAATACAGGTACTCATCAATAACTCCCACAACGCTGCTACATGTGTAAGAACCAACATGGGCAAGGATCAGGTTGCGAAACGTGTTTCTGTGAGTATGTGTGAATGTGTGTGTGGTTGTGTGTGTGTGTGTGTCGGTGTGTGTGTGTATGACATCATGGTTTCAGATTCTTGAGGTTTTCTGGAAGTTGAGACCTGATCAGACAGTAAATCTATGAGCGAGGCGGCTCAGAAGGGATTGGTTAAGATAAAAATGGCACTTACACTAAATATGACTGGAAAAGGAGAAGTGGGCAAATGAAAGGTCCAGGAACATGGCCAAAGAAATTAATTTCAAAACCATCATAGCTACCACTCAGCGTATATTTGATGTCAACTTGTGCCTCATTCAACTAAATTGTCTGTACCCTCATAAAATAGGGTGCAGGTGGAGAGTAATTTTTTGAGGTATGAATTTGATTCTGAAAGATTGATATTGAATGTATTGTGAGATCCATAGGAACACAGTCTCTACAGTCCCACTTGGAGTGACTCTTTCCCCTATAATGTTCATGTTCAAAATGTTTAATGTTTGCACTTCACAGAAATTTTTTTTATCATAAATGGGTCTGAAGAACAATGTACAGTGCATTACAGAGACAAGAGAAATACTTTTCAGAGGAAGAAATAAATGACCAGTTTTTACATGTTGAGTATGTATGAATTTTTTTACATAAATAGACCTTTTTGCTACAGTTCAGTTTTTTAATATTTAAGAAAAGTGTAATAGCAGCAAAGAAGATCACGATGTTCAGATTTTGGCTGTATGTAGACACAGTGGACCTTTAAGTTAAGCATAAGCATTAATATGCTAAGATTTGTTTCTTAGCGCTCAACCCAAAGGCTGATGATAATGTCACTAGAATAACAGATACAAGGGTTTAATAAGTATTATCAGTGGTATTCTGTATTCTAATTTTTTAAAATATGTTAATGACTTTTAACTTTTGCACTGCTCTGTATTTTATATCTTTAACCTTATGCACTAAAATGTCAAGGCATATTCCTCTGCAATGAACCCAAATCTAATTTTTCTTATCCCAAACTGTTGAACAAATAAGGGGTTTTACCTAATGGAGCAGCAAGTGTCTGCACCAGATTTTTGTGTTAAATCATAGTTGTTGTGAGGTTTCAGGCAGTTCAAAAGTGATATACTGCTGCTACAAACTTAAAATATTACAAAAAAGTGTGCTGTTTTTTGTTTGATTTTGAAAAATTAAGATTCAAACTTTAAACAAAGTGACAGATTAAGATAAAATGTATTTTATTTAAAGCTTTTTGAAAGCATGGTTATAATGTTTTATGTTTTGGTAATTTTGAGTATCAAATCTAATGACTCAGACTCTAAAGATACTAGAAATAACCTCAAATATTGAACATATGAAGACAAGACAGCTGAAATAGTTTGGTAAATGAAGTGTGGTATGTTGTAGATTTGAAATAAAATTTTTATAACTTTGTTATCCAACTTGCAAGTTATATGTTGGAAAAGCTGTCTGTGAATGTCTTTTTAATTGGTATTTTTCACATAGGACATTTTGACATGTCACAAAGAAAAACAAAGATGTGAATACTAAAATGATTGATAGCTGAAATTTTCTGAAACAGATTCAGATTTTAGGATCCTGCATTGTTAATGCTGGCTCCTGTTTTTATGTGTAGGACACCTAAATGGAACAGAATCATCATTAGTGATACTTACACATGGACTTTTCTTTTAAGTCAAAATGTCTGCTGTTATAATGGAATACGTCCATGCAACAGATTATTTTAATTTGCTCAGAACATCACTAATGTCCACTTACAAAGCATCAGTGATGTTGGTAAGGTGCTTTTGCAGAGCTTAGAGGATACTAAAAGGTGGGTTGCACCTTTTGGTATTCACAGCCTGTTCTCTCTGCCATCTGGAGAGAGACAAAAAAGTATCCACTGCCATAGGATGCAACCTAAGGACTGCTTCTGTTCTCAAGCTGTGAGATTTTTCAACCTATTCTTAGCACTCAAATGTAAAACCTAATTTTTATTTATTTATCCATTTACTTTATTTTAATGACCTTATAGTAATTTATATATTTCAATCACTTTTTGGTTTAGTAGTGGCATAAGGGAATTAAAGCTGTATTTCATTGCACAACCTTTGATTTAAATATGACCATTAAATAGTCTTGAATATTTAATCCTAAATTTTTTTAGGATTTTTTTCTGCAAGAACTCAAGGTTTAAATCAGAAAAAAATATGTTACACATTTTCCAGCTTGATTTCATAATTATCCTTTTCTCATGTTCATAAATACAGTCCCTTTCGGGACACTGAGGTTACTAGCTGTTTCTTTTTGCTTATTTTGTCATCTTTAGTGTCTAAGTTGACACACTAAATTAGTTTAAAAATTAGTGATCAAAATGCAGGAAGTTGCATACAGGCTCATTATCTGCAAAGCAAAACAATAATGTAAATTATTATTGATTAATTTAGCAGTATCAGTCTTAGTTGAGGCACTGTGACTTGAGTAACTACCAATTCATCAAAACCTGATCATGCTGGCTTTGCATGCTTTTTGTTGTTGTGTATTGTCTCCAAGGTGAACCCCTCTATCTAATTAATGGTGCTTTGTACAATTCATGATCTGCTTTAATGACCCTCAGAGAGATATATAAAATTATTAAACTAGGTCAGTGCTTATTAGTCACACAATAATCCATTACAACTAATTCCACTGTCATGCTGTCACTCTCACACTAATTATTTATTGCTTTTACATGATAGTTTACTTACCTTTGACTGGTTTCTCTGATGTTCATTGTTATTGCATAA
The DNA here is from genome assembly GCA_029814665.1 of Acanthurus lineatus. Taxonomy (NCBI): domain Eukaryota; kingdom Metazoa; phylum Chordata; class Actinopteri; order Acanthuriformes; family Acanthuridae; genus Acanthurus; species Acanthurus lineatus. The sequence goes on from JAPZDV010000555.1 coordinate 6,204, forward strand.
TGTATGTCTTCCCTTTACTGCTTGCAGTGATATAGATTAATACCAACTATTCAACAAAACAGTGTCAGCATGCACCCAAAATAGTCAAATTTATTCAGCACTCTCGTATATTGCACAGTACTTTCAAGGTAAACAGGGGCAGTAAACTTCTTTGAGGTCTTGACTACTTCATTTCAGGCCTGTTCAGAACAATTCAACAAGGTGCACATCTTAGAGGATTTGGACTACATCAGTGTCTCTGAATTAACACATCATTAAACATTTAATAATTATTTATTCACTGATACAGAATTGTAGTATAGTAGAAGCAAATAATGAATGGTTGAAACAAAACAAAAAAAATTCCTCTTTGAACCATGATCAAATTTATCTTTTCACAGTGAAAATTTTTTTTACAGCACAAATAAACACATCCATCCAACTTTCAGTCTTTTCATGCAGTCCCCCAGTGGTACTGTCGGTTTTTGAATCTTGAATAAGAGACATACCAAAAAAAAGACAAAAAATGGTTTGTTACTTTCTAATGTTATATTTTTAGATAGCCTTTGTCGATTTTCATGCTGTTTCGCTTTTTTTTATTGTTGTTTTTGCATTCACGATTAAAAGAAAAATAAAACAATATGAAAAGTATAGCCGAGTTTTCATCACAATAGGACCTAAAAACATGCATATGTAGATTTATATTTAATCAAACTCTATGTCAACGCACAGTTTAATTAGAGGGGTCCCTTTCTTCTCGCTGGTCCCCAGGGAGGATGGGTGTGGAGGGAGGCGGGGAGCAGCACCTGCCGCCTCTGTGCTTCACTTACAGCCAGCCGAGCGCCCACAACAAAAGAAGGCGCAAAGTGCCGCCACTCCATCTGATTGAGGAGATGCTTCGTCAAGCCCGCCAATGGGGAGCGAGAAAAGTACCGGAAATTGCTGAATTTTGCCTTCAAAATAATAATAAAAAAAGATTTGTCACGGAAGCATTATCCTAATGTCCTCTTTTTTTTTAATTTACAAAAGCACCCTGTGATTTAGTCTTGCTTATATAACAACTTAACACAGGAAAGAATTAAACATGGAAACAAAATTTGTGTGAATTATTGACTTGGTGTTTGGTGACAACAATGTGTCTAAATTTATTTAAGAAAAAAAACAAGATAATTGCGAATTATTACAGTGTTATTGAATTAAGACAGGAATATTAATTTTTTTATAATTCTGGGAAAATATGTCACTGGTTTTTCACAAATGTGCAAAGAAGCATAAGAAATAACTACCAGGCATACAAGGAGTCCTGACTAAGAAGACAATCAAAACTATGTTCTGAATATGACTACACAACTTGTATCACAGCAGGGTATGAAATAGTAACAAAATGTGAAATACAGGACTTGTGAAGGTTATTTGTCCATTATTTGTCACAGTCAGCACAACTTCTAAATGGAAAAATGAATGCCTCTGTCCACTAATCCCATTGCTTAAGTCTTGTGATTTTAGATATTAACACTTTAATTGTCGTTTATCAGAATCACAATCTTCCCCTTGCCCCCAAACCCATCCACCATGACCTTCAGCCTATCGCTCTACTCTGGTTCATGTATGTAGTGTGTCATTCATTTATACAAATGTTGTGCATGAAGGTTTTCATCTTCATTTTCTTTCATACCAAATGTCAAAAAAATATTTAAATTTGTGTCAGTTTCCATGAACCTTGAAGATTAAATTTTGTTAAAATTTAACAAAATGCTGTAACACTTTGCTAGACCACTATTTCTTCTGCTAGGATGTCAACTCAAGGTTCCCTTCCCTTGATGCACACAAACATTGTTTCTGTTCATGCCCTTTGCCTGACTTAGGTTGTACTGGAGCTAGTCTGTGTTCCTGCTGCTGGCTCAGGGAATGTGGTCATATAAACGGTCTTCAGGCATACTTCCTGTTTCTGAATCCCATCATCATGACCAATGACTGTCAACAAAATCTGTAACACAAAGTGAATGTTTGTATTACCCTGTTACTTTCAAAACATATCTACACCTAACTTAAATGCTTCATGTACATGAATGTCCCTGAACAGTTTTTTGGTCAGTCACCAATTTTAGCCATTTTACTTCAACATAGACCCCGATGCTGTTCAAAGTCTACATCATTAGAGTCAATTGTAAACTTTGGCAGTATTCACACTCATTTAGATGAGTTCTTTGGAAACTTTGAACATTTCATCTCCAGGTTTGGTTTGTTGGGTCATATGTAAAACAAAGCAATCACACTAGCCTGTGGGCAAAACAAGTGATCTGGAGAGGGCAATGTGCAGAATTACAAACAAATGATAAAAATAGTCCTACTTAGCGAAAAAAAAATTAGTGATTTCAAGAATTTCTGTTGACGACAAAAGTGCTGGTCAGTTGTCGTGTTTAGCGGGAGACGTTTAATTGTGGAATATGGATACCGGAAATATCTTTGCTGCAGTTGCGTGGACTTGACACTGGTGAAGGGAGACCAGAAGGTGATCGAAAGGAAACATGCACCCAGAAGAGAGGAAGAAATTAGAGAGAGAGAGAGAGGGAGGGAGAGGGAGAAGCTGGCCCGTCCTTGAATGCGGAGAGCCTCAAATCTCATAGCATAGAGGAGGAGAACAGGGTGCAGTGCGTCCAGAGAAGGAAGAAAGAGAGAGAAGAAGTGGAGGAGAGCAACAAAGATAGGCTCTTTGAAACGAGCTCGAGTCGCATCTTTCATCAGACACACGGTGTTGTTATCACCGACGTAGCAAACAGGATCACTTCCTGCGCATCATCCACGGCTCCGCAACGCTGCTGCCCGGGGAGAGGACTATCCGCATCTCAGCAAGGTAAACAAAACCACACCGCCCACCAAGCACCGACACATTTTTATACTCCCCTCGTTTATTAATTACATTTACCATATTTTTTTTCAAACACTGACAAATACATCAGCAGATGCGTGTTTTTAGGATGCTGAAAGCTGGTCTCGGCTGTTTTCCCGGACCAATAGTCAAACGCTGCCGTTATAGCATGAAATATTATCACGCTTATTAGTATTTTCGATTATATACCGCAGGTTAACTCGACATACTCAGAATACTAACAGCAGGCTTCGAAACGTGTTTTTCGACCATGATAGGTGGTAAATGTTACGCCAAACTTCACATTTTTTCTGGCAATTGAATTCCTCCTCGTCATTCGGCGTCAACGTAACGTTACATGACTTAGGACCTCTAGTGTCGCCTGCTTTCTTTACAGCATTTCGTTAAGTCAATTAAATATATTGGTAGAATTCGCCGAGTTAATTTTCAAGCGTGTCCTTAATTCCGTAAAATTGCATATAGGTCTGTATGTGTGTGTGTGTGGTGAATGAATTGTCATCTCATTGGGTGCTACTTGCTGAGTATGTGGAACACGCAGAATTAACGGTTTTCACTTTCGGTTAAATTCTAGTCTGCTTCTAGTATGCGATATTTTACATTTGCTGATAGTCAAAACTAAACTGTTCACTTTAGAATAACATCAAAATAAGAGACGTTTATGTTTCAAAGCTGCATACTGTCAGCATGCTGAGAGCATTTCGGGATACTGTGTGGCAGCCAGTCTGGTAAAGGGCTGGTCAGTGGAAACTGGTCCAGGTGGAATTTAACCAGTTTGAGCAGTCACTCCCAGTGCAGGACCCGCAGGGGTTTCTTCAGAATGAATGCAGAGGTCCTGGACAGAGGGGCCACAGCAAAATTGCCCAAAATTTATTTTACAATTATATTTAATATCAAGTCTTAAATTGGACGATAATGATAATATGACCAGAAAATATTATTATTGCATGTATGTAGGCCTAATAATAATCCAAATATAAGGTTACAGAAAATATGAGGTATTATCTTTAATGATACATGTGGATTTTTTTCCACATCATTTTGAGTACTTAGTACTTAGGGGGATCATTTTGTAAGACATTGCAGAAAAAGAATATGATGTTAACATATATATTTTTTTACCATCAGGGAGTTACCACCTGATTAACAGAACAGTTGTGTTTTCATTAACTAACAATGAAAAGGTTTGTTTCTGTTTTGTATATTAAATTGTAAAATAAAAAAAGGAAAAAAGACAGGACTTAAAATGATTTAAGAGGAGCTAAATTTTTTGCATTACAATATCAAATTTGTTTCATTAACACGATATCAGTATTACATTTCTAAGTAGGTCGTTTAGTGTCAATATTAGCAAATACTTGCAACACCCCTACAACAAAAATTGGATTTTTAGGGTCCTACTCAAAAAAATTGCTTTTGTTAAATGGATTTTTTTTTCCTATCTATACAATGGATGTATGAATTTCACTTAAAAGTGAGAGAGGAGTGGCACATAATGTGAAAACAGGTAGTGTTTAATTTTATTTTATTCTAATTATTTTGTTAATTCTATTGCACTTGTCCAGGAGGTCAATATATTTTTCACTGCCCCCCAAAAAATCTGCTTGTTAGGGATCTTTTAAATTTATTACTCTCTTAAAAATGTTGGGTTAAAAACAACCCAATATGGGTTATTTTTTAACCCAACACTGGTTAAATATTGG
>JAPZDV010000556.1:0-10770 GCA_029814665.1 Acanthurus lineatus
ATAATAATAATAATAATAATAATGTGTTACGTCTTATTAAAGGGGGGAAAAATAAATCTGGTCCACACTCCAGCACAATAGGTAGCGATAATGCACTTCAAACGCTAGTTGTTATTTGATATTACAGAAGAAGAAGAGGAGCCTCTGATCGGAGACGGCTGTCAGACGCGGATATTATACACTCAGATATTCAGTATCTCCGCTCTGACCTCTGCTCCGTTGTTTTAGCGCATCTAACACTGTAATATAAATAACGTTGAGCCAGCATAAATAAGGTAACAAATGGAAACAATATACCACGTACTCGGCTTGGAGTGGATGAACTGCAGGAGTATTTTGTTATTTTTGTTATTTTTGTGTGTTTTTGTGTTGTTCGCTGATATTTTGAAGAACAGAGTGCCGAAAAACTTTCCACCCGGACCGTGGTCTCTGCCCTTGATTGGTCACCTCCACCTCATTGACTCCGCCAGACTCCACCTGCAGTTCGCTGAGGTACGTCAAGAAGACATATATGTAAAAATATATATACAGAGTTCGATTACATTTAATAAAATGAAATGTCTGAGGCTATTTATAGAATCGCCCTTCGCACTGCCCCTGCAGTCAGTGTTTAATAAATCACTAATTAATTTTCCATAAAAGCAGCATTTCAGAGCTTTTACACATCAGTTTCAGGCACCTTCCTCTGGTCTCATCAATTACAAGAAATCGTTAATTTAAATGAAGACATTGGAGATTAATGTTGAAAAAGAGCAAATTCAACCACAGTGTCTGGTCTATCCCTAGGGTGGGTTAACTAGCTTGAGTGCTCCCATTAAAAACTTGGACATTTAGTGAAAGTTACAGCTGAAGTGGTGTCTGATAGTTGACATTATTAAAGATACAGAATTATCAAGGGGCCCAAGCTATTTGGTATTGTGAAATCACATCTTCTCATGCAAGTGTAGGACTTTGATTCAGGTCAGATTTCACTCTGTGGTGTGATTTGCAAGGTCTTTCTTTGTTTTTCTCATAGAATAAGGTCCCAACATGCACAAGTATAATGTAACAAAAACATTAAAGACACTATTATTGATCCAAAACATCTTATCTGATGGTTATACACTGACAGGGATATATTTTCTGTACAAGGAGTACCTGTTTAAAGAGCAGGAGTAAAAGATATTAAAAAAAACACCATGTTGCATGCATTGAATTGCATTTCCGTCATTTGAAGGGCTCTTTAGAGGGCACTTCTTCATGTTTTTGCAAATTTGGTCATGGCAGAGGGCATTTTATTATGTTTCATCTACCAAAGAGCCATCACAAAGGGGTCTTGAGCTGCAATTTTTTTCAAAAAATATTGTCCTCTGTTGTCAACAATACTGATTATTCAAGATGTTACAGCCGCTGATAATGTCAAAGTAAGCAGTCAAGCAGTCAGTAAATCACAGGTACTTTAGATTTTACGCAACTGACCAGAATAAATACATCCTATAAGACACAAACAGACTTGATATTCAGCAACAAGCCTGAGAGAGTTGTTAAAAAATTTAATTTAATTACTGGACTATCTGACCATCATTTAATGTTAATGTTTTGAAAACTCACAAAGACTTTCACAAACTTATGGAACAACTCAGAATCCTGAAAAGTGAGCTTGTAAATCTTAAAAGAGCAGTGCAGCAGACTGATCAGGAAAATACATTAACTTGGAGCAATGCGGAAGCAGGACTGCAAAATGTTTGCATCCAAGTTGCATAAATTAGCTGAGGAGATCAATAAAAAAGTGAAAAGCAGGGGTAAAAAACAATCTACAGAAAGTATGTAAATTCAGTGTTAAAACAAAACACCAGTCTGCTTTCTGTGTTCAGTTTGCAGAGAAATACGGAAACATTTTCAGCATTCGCCTCTTTGGTGGAAGGATTGTGGTCATCAACAGCTACAAGTTGGTGAAAGAGGCCCTGGTGCATAAAGGAGAGGACTACGTAGATCGCCCTGTTGTACCAATTTTTGAAGAACAATTTGGGAATAAAGGTAGTGTTTTTTGCATTTTGTTGAAAAAGTTGCCCGAGATTATTTCTTTAGGGTTGAGCATCAGACTGAAACCATATACATGCACAGTTGCATTTGTTGTTGATTCAACTCCTTTCCTGTTACTTCTGGCCTCATGCAGTTTTGTGTTTCCCAAAGGCCTGGTGGCATCAAATGGTAATCCATGGAAGCAGCAGAGGAGATTTGCTCTTCATACACTCCGAAACTTTGGTATGGGCAAGAGGAGCTTGGAGCCATCCATCCAGCAGGAGTGTCATTACCTCAGCGAGGCTTTCGCCCTTTATCGAGGCAAAAAACAAATCTTATTTTTCAACTGGAAACAACCAATCAGCTAAGGCTTCTTAACAAGTTAAAGAGACAGTACATGTTTATTACATTATGATTTCATCATACATTCACTATGACTTTGCTGCAAATTTATAACACAGACGAATTCACCAATATTGTAAAACATTGAACATCGCACCTTAGGCCGTGTGCTTATGATTTTTCTAATTTTCTACATCATTGTCTCAGGCACTAGATGAGCTAAAACTTGCAGCTACTTGCAGTTTGCCATTCTGCCATTTTACACCAAGCCACAAGACAAGAAGAGATGATTAATCCTCTCTATAGCAATGATTTCATGTGCATTTATTTGTCACATCTTAAAATATAAATGACCATATTGATAGTGAGTGACTTGCTTAAGTTGTATTTCTATAATAGATAAATTGGCAAAGGCTTAAAAGATGTGTGTAGGCAGAAGAGAGAGAGACTGTATGACCTGTATATCACACTAAGGCAGCTGTTTTATAAATTAAATGATGTAGTTATCCTCTCCTACTTTAAACATAACCACCATTTTGATCAGTTAACAGTTTTTACATTGGCTGCTGCTCTTTACGTCTTTTTTTTTTTTACCAACCTGTTAATCATCCATGATCATAATTATAAGACACATTTAAAACGTTACAGTACTTGCATTCTCTCTTCAGCTCATCACTTTTCATGTTTTGATTTCTTTATTTGGTTTAGGCAAACCTTTTAGTGCCCAGCATGTGATAAACAATGCCGTATCCAACATCGTGTCCTGTCTGGTGTTTGGGGATCGCTTTGAATACACTGATAAGCAATACCAGCATATTCTTCACGTCTTTACTGAGATTGAGCACTTACAAGGAAGCTTAGGGGCACAGGTGAGCTTCCTTTGTCACAAAGATGGTGTGTGCAATCATCTGTTTTTGGATGAGGATTTTTCAAGCTGTACTCTATAAGTCAGTGGTGTGTTTTGATAACTTATTTATGACTAAATTTGGGGTAAAAGGCTCCAGAAGAACATATTTAATGTAATATTTAACAAAACATATATGTAGGTATCACAGCAACATTATGTAACCGTTTCAACTTAATTTAACAGCTTCAAAATAATTTTCTTGATAAAAAAGACTTATAACAGGGTGAATAGAGTCTGTGTCAGTCACACAGCACCCAGAGTGTGATATGTAACTCAGAGAATAATAATAAAAAAAATATAAAAGTATTAAAAATAATACTAAACCCTGCATGTGGCAGTCTGTCTCACACACCAGCAGCCATCAGTGGTTTTGGTGACAGTGGATCTCATGTAATGGATAAAATGCTTTCTGCACTTGCGTCTAATGTTTTTTCAGCAATTCTGCTTCAACTTTCTGTGATTTTCAACATTCCCATGATCTTCTCCTGCTGCTGTGATCAACTTGTAACTTTCGGCACATGATCCGGTAACTGTCCTCATTCTCTGTAGCTTTATAACACATTGCCCTGGTTGATGAAGTGGCTGCCTGGACCTCACCAGCAGATATTCACTCTGACAAAAGAGATTGTTAACTTTGTTCAAGTCAGGATCAATGAGCACAGAGAAAGTCTCAACCCCTCGTCACCAAGAGATTACATCGACTGCTTCCTCACAGAGATGGGAGACGTGAGTGGTTTTATTTTTGTGTGTATTGTGATTGTTCTGTTTGTGTTTTCTAATTAAATATATTAGCTGATAACAAAATCTGTCTTTATGTGTTATTGCTAGAAAGAGGATGAAGATTCTGGTTTTTATATCAAGAATTTGTGTTTTTGTGCTCTGGACCTTTTCAATGCTGGAACCGAAACTACCGCTACAAGTTTACACTGGGGGCTTCTGTACATGATCTACTACCCTCACATACAAGGTGTGCATGTGCATTGGTGTAATATATAGAATAAGTGTGTTGCACATAGTTTTCCTCTCTTTCATCTACACATGACAACAGACTAACTTTATTTCCTGTTTTTACTGTGTGCAGAGAAAGTCCAGGCTGAGATAGATACTGTCGTGGGTTCATCCAAACAGCCATCTCTGACTGACAGAGATAACATGCCCTATACTAACGCAGTTATCCATGAGATCCAGAGAATGGCCAACATTGTTCCCCTCAATTTGCTTCGCATGGCAGGCAAGGACACCACACTGGACAAGTACACACTCCCTAAGGTATATGATATTTATATGAGGGGAGAATACTTTATGTAAATTATGTGATAAGCTATTTTGTTTTGCTTTATTTTTTTAATGCAGCAATATATCTTTTTAATACACTGCTTTTTGGTATTTTTTAAAAAATGATTATAATTCATCTGCTATTTTCAATGCTGAGAATTGAACTTGAAGGTTAACATTGTAATTTTTTTATTTTCTGCTGATTTGTTTTTTGTTAAACCTAAATCACCAGAAGAAATACTAAAAAAATTATATATATTTTAATAAGATTGCCATTTTTATCACTGGCACTTCCTCAGGGTACTATTATCCTGCCCACACTGGACTCCGTCCTGCATGATAAGTCAGTGTGGGAAACTCCAAACACCTTCAACCCTCAACATTTTCTGGACCAGGAAGGCAGATTTAGGAACAGAGAGGCCTTCCTTCCTTTTTCAGCAGGTAAATCAGGGGTTAAAGTGCTCTATAGCCCACCTGGTTACATGTAATCACTTGCCTGTGTAACTGTTTGCCTTTGTTGGGTGGCGTTTCACTGTCGAGCTGCCACAACATCATTTAGACAGAGTAAATTGCCTGACCACAAACCACCTGTTGTTTTGCGTTTCATCAGGTAAGCGTGGTTGTCCTGGGGAGCAACTGGCCAAGATGGAATTATTCCTCTTCTTCACGTCTCTCCTTCAGAGGTTTTCTCTCACGCCACCTGCTGGAGAGCAGCCCAGTTTGGAGTTCACGTTAGGAGGCGCTCGCTATCCGAAACCTTACCGCCTCTGTGCTGAACCACGATAAACCTGCAAATGCCTCAAACTGAGCCATCTCTATTTTACTGCACTACAGTTATCTTGTGATACCTAAAAAGCTGCTATATCTTTTCCTAAAGTATGAGTAAACTATATGTATATGCAATAAAATTCTGTAAACATTTTACTTAAAGAAATCACTTGAGATTATTTTCCAATTTCATATCCGGCTGCACATTTGATTTATGCTGAAACTTGTTATATGTGTAATTAAATGATACTTAGATATTGTTTGTGCTTCTTATACAGATCATTGTGTGTTTATGTTTATGTTTATACTACAGTATTATTCTAAGATTTTGCCAGTTGATATTAACTCTGTTTTGGTTCATGCTCTTTAAAAGTGCTCAAAAAATCTTTGTAAAAATATTTAAAAGCCTTCTGTGAATTCACTGTTTGCTCAGCATTGTGATAAGTCTCATGTTATCTGGGTGAGAAGTGAAGGAGGCTTTAAAAAAAAGGCTGTTACATAGCACTGGTGGTCTTGCAGGACTGCTGAAGGGACAATTGAGTTCAGAGCTTGAATCCTCTCAGAGGGTTGTTTATTCATGCACGTGCTTTGCGTATCTCGGAAAACTCGCAAAAGATTGTAATACTACTTTTGTTAAATGTCTTTTTGACTTACGTTTTTTTGTGTGTGTGTTTTTTAACCACTTACAAAGGGCATGACAATAAAACAATTCAACACACACCCTTCTGAGAAAACGTTAGTCACGCGCACTCTAATTCGCTCGCACGCAATTTCGTCATGTTTAATTTTTAAAGGCACATAAACCGGAAGTCGTGCTGGGTCGCTGAATAAAACAAGAAGACTGAATTATACTGAACTCTGTTTGGACGTGACAGTCGAGCTAACAGTATAAAACAAGTAAAGTAAATTAGCAATAAATAAGCAAACTAATGGAGACTGTATCGAATTATCTCGGCTTTGAGTGGATGGACGGCAAAAGTATTTTGATATTTCTATGTGTTTTTTTGTTGCTCACTGATTTTTTGAAGAACAGAGCGCCGAAAAACTTTCCTCCCGGACCAAGAGCTCTTCCAGTAATTGGTGACATTCACCGTCTCCAACTAAGAAGAATCCACCTGCAGTTCGCGGAGGTAACTTAAAACAAACCGAGTGATTAAATGTTATAATTTACGCGTTGAGCGGTCTTGTCTTATTGTGTTACTTTTAACTTCTTCGCAGCTACATTTCTGAGGGACAATTTGCCATTTATGCTAACCCTTCGTTTTGTCCTGACACTACTGGTTAACGTTACAAGTTACTTTACAAATTGACATTTCTTTTTTTACTTACGATAGATTTAGGGCTTAGGAAATATGACGATGTGTTTTGATATTTAAACAATTCCTACAATACAATTTCACCTGAAACGATCTGCTCCTTTTCTTTTTGTCGATAACTTTGCAGGTGAGCATTATGAAGTTTTTACTTGGGGTTTCTCTTAGGGAAAATTGTAATAGTGAAACCTTGTCTTTATGTAGTTTAAGAGGAATCACCGAGAAAGAGAAAGCACCATTTGAGAATTATTATGCATCAGCTTGAGACACCTTTCTGTAGTCCTGACAGTTCTAAGAACTAATTAACTTGACATTAATCAAAAGCATATTCAGTCACACTGTTTTTGTTATATAACAGCTTCAGGTTAAAGTCTGGATGCTTTGCTAAAGAGGTCTGGTGATGTTATAATTTCAAATTATTGCATCAAGTGTATAATACGCTTTTGAACCTTGAAGTGATTTTACATAGGCTCTTTCTATCAGTACTAATAAACTGAAACAGTCTCCACCTCACCCTCCCCCTCACACTCATGACAGTAAGCCATACATAGGAATTCCCCAACTTTTTATATTACCTCACAGACCAACCAATGAATCACTCAATTTAGAATGTAATCTGCAGAAATACGTTGATGATGTTGCTGGAAACCAAGTTGCTTTAACTTCACTTGAATTTTAAGCCACTACAGGAATGACTAAAAGTGCAGTTACTATTAATTCCAGCAGAGTCTTGTTTTAGAAACCTCGAATTTCTCGTCCTCTTGTCTTTCAATATTTCAATATTTCATTGTAGAAGCTAAGTCTATACTTTGAGCTACTGAGATGCTTGACCCAGAGTAACCTGGTTGACGCGCCGCGCTGTTGTTTCGTACTTTACTGTGGGTTTCTTGTCGATCAGTAAGAGTCCGGACACTAGGGATGGCCCGTTTGATACTGACGCTTCATAGCTTGTTTCACTTTTGTGAAGCGGGCCGTTTCGAAATAGTGTTTCGAGGCGTGTGTCAAATGACGCTGATGATTGATGATGTTCGAAGCTTCGATGATAATATTTAGTTTTGGTATCAACTGGAAGGAAGTTTTTGTGTCATTTCATTTATGTTCATCTTTTTTAAGAAAAAAAAAAAATTCCCCTGTTACTTCATGAAATGTTTATTTTTTACATTGTCATACAAGCACATTACCCACTGACACTGAATACTTGTCACATAAATGAGAGCCATGAAACCAATACAGGACGAAAAGGAACACAAATAGTTTTGTTTCAAGCTTTTATTTCGCACAAATCGAAGGGAAACACTGACACGTTGAAATCATTGACTGTATAAAACACCGGACAAACCCTCCATGACGTCCCCCATTGGTTTCTGCCTGAGCAAAAGTAAAGCCTCGGAAATCTCGTCCTGGGCGCCGCCATTTGTCCAAGCCTGACTCCACTTAAAGCTCGCCTAAACTACGAAAAAATCAAATATGGGAAAAGAGGAGGGGTTAAGGCGGGGTCAAAGGACGGACACCATACCCACTCAGCTAAAAGCCCCATGCTAGTCATCAACAGGCTGTCAATCAACGAGGCCACGCCCACATTTATGCAAAAATTGCCGAATTTAAAGCTTAAATATAAAATAAACAAATGAGCTGAAAAAAATTCACCCCCCTCAGAGTTTGCATGAGATGGTAGAGAAGCTGTAGACCTAAAACCGTTCTTTGAACCAGGCTGTAAATATGTTTATTTCTGCTCTAAAGTTGGCCATTTTAACATGGGCTCCAATTTTGCAGCCAGCCTCAAGCAGTCAACTTCATGGTTGGCTTCAATGCAGAAGTGGGGAGTTTGCCCCTTGGTTGAGACAGATAATATACTTTTTGTGCACCACCAGATGTCGCTGCTCTGTGTGGTTTCAATGCTCCGAAGCTTTGCTTAATTTTCTGGCACAACCAGGAAGAAGCCCCTAGAAGCTTCATAAGGCTACATCCACCCATCTCTACCGGACACTGTTCCACTGCTGTAGCGTAACGAACTTTTATTGATGTGCATGAACATTGCCAAAGTCCATTTTTGCTATTTCCATTGACAAACAAAGAAAAACGCTTGTATTTAGCGCCATAGTGGTCAAAAACCTTTTGCCCTTCCTGGTCAAACACCTGACATCAACAGTGACGTAGCTACCTTTATACCTGAGCCCCAGTTAACAGCACAGCAACAATCAACACACACAAAGCGAACAGTAAATCGTTTTAGATTATTTCAATAACATATTTGGCTCCTATATTCATATAGAAAGAAGAAACATGAAACAATGAGCCGCATCGGCCAGGGGAATGTTCGTGATGAAGACCACTAAAGCTTGATTGATTTGTGTAACATCATCTTGAGGAAGTATGTCAGACCGATGTTGATGCAAAATACCAGTCTGCTGTCTGTGTTCAGTTTGCAGAGAAATATGGAAACGTTTTCAGCCTTCGTATCTTTGGTGGACGGACTGTGGTCATAAATGGCTACAAGCTTGTGAAAGAGGCATTGGTGCAAAACGGAGGGGACTATGAAGATCGTCCTGTTATACCAAGTATTGTAGACTTTGCAGGAAATAGAGGTAGAGTGCCTTCCCTTTTGTAGAAAAGTTGCCATCTTAGTTTAGGGTTTAGTATAAGACTGACATTTTTTTTTTAGAAAAAACAGCATTTAGCAAGTTGTTGGTTAAACTCCTTTCCTGTTACTTCAGGTCTAATGCTGTTTTATGTTTCCCAAAGGCTTGGTGGTATCAAATGGTAATCCATGGAAGCAGCAGAGGAGATTTGCTCTTCATACACTTCGAAACTTTGGTGTGGGCAAGAGGAGCCTGGAGCCATCCATCCAGCAGGAGTGTCACTATCTCAGCGAGGCTTTTGCGCTTCATCAAGGCAAAATAACAATTCTCATTTTTCAGCAGGCAACAAAAACTGCTCAGCTTATGTGTTCCAACTGGTTATAGTTCAGTATGCATTTTCACCATAAAAAAGAATTTGGGCTCAATCACATTGTAGTGGACATCTCTTATAGATGCAAAAACATTGGCTCTCACTGACTGACTGAGTGAGAAAGTTGCACCATTGATCAACTGTTTCAAAATAAGAAGATGAAATGTTAGTATTAAATTGCAACTCCTACAGTATTCTTCTTGTTACTGCATGGGCTCCACCTCAGTCCCACCTTGTTTATAAGTTGAGCTTAGACTGAAGGCCTCCCAAAAAAGCTTTATCTTTAGCTGTTTAAAGGCCTCGGTAGGGCAATATTTCCTCTGCGCATGGCCAATCAAACATATTATGTTTTGTATCTCAATTTCTTATCTCTGTCTCTGTGTTTCTTATCTGCACAGATTAATCTATTTACTTTCTTTCTCTCTTTTTTTTATAGGCAAGCCTTTTGATGCCAAGCTGCTAATTAACAATGCTGTGTCCAACGTGATCTGCTGCCTGGTGTTTGGGAACCGATTTGAGTACAATGACAAACAGTATGAGCGTATTCTTAAGGACTTTAGCGAAATCGTGTACTTACAGGGAAGTGTCTTCTTACAGGTGAGCATCCTTTGTAACAAAGAAGTAGTCTTCTTTTATAAATATGGAGTTTTCTAGTCAGAACCCTTGAAGGTTTTGTATGAAAATTTTAGCACCAAGTTGTGTAGTTTCTTGAAAATTAAAACTAGTCAAATCCTCTGAAAATCGTTTGGCCACATCTTAATAGCTTACAGTATTACTTCACAAGTCCAAATCCCGGTACAAAACAGTTTATTGTCCCTCAGTCAACCTTCACCTTGCTGCTCTAGACTCTTGTACTTAGTTTAGCTGGACAAGGTCTCTTCTTGTGCTCAGATCCCTCTCATTGGCCCATAAATTGCTTTGCTGTTGTTTATGGGTGCTCTACTTCTGTGTTTAAGCTGTAAACTGTTGCCTGATGTTCTGGTAACTGTCCTCATGCTCTGTAGCTGTATAACGCAATACCCTGGCTGATGAGGCGGCTGCCTGGACCTCACAAGAGGATATTCGCTCTCATACAAAATGTAATTGACTTCATAGAAATTAGGGTCAATGAACACAGAGAAAGTCTTGACCCCTCATTACCAAGAGACTACATCGACTGCTTCCTCACAGAGATGGGAGAGGTGAGCGGTTTAATCTTGATGTTTTCTCTCCTTG
>JAPZDV010000557.1:0-10768 GCA_029814665.1 Acanthurus lineatus
CACTTTTCAGCTGTGATGCCTGATGACGCTCGATGCTGCGTGTTAATGAAATAAAAAAGATATAAATGCATCTGCAGAGGAGAAACCTGATGCATGGAATTAAACTGAAGTCATATCTGTGTGTTGATTTATTCAACACTGATGTTAATATTTGTGTGCATGCACTTCAGACTGAGTTGTTGCTAAAACAACAAGGAGGTCCAGATGTTCCACGCTGAGAAGCATCCGGTCAAACAGAGCGTCTGTTATTTACAAGTTTGGCTTCATTAAGATTTACATACTGATGCTGAAAAAAACGATGAAATGTGTCGATACTTAAGGAAAATGAAAGAAGTTTTGGCATCTTGAGCACAAAGATCTCAGCTCTTTGACTCGAGGCTCTTTCAGAGGAACATTAAACACAAACGTGTGAAGCTTCAGCTGAAACGAGGCGTCGGAGCTTTCGGTCTGAGGCCTCGTGTCTTCCAGCGGCTGCTCGGCGGCCATTTTCTCCTCTTTAACAGCTGTAATAACATGCTTGGTGTCACCACGACAACAGCAGCTATTTGTCTCCGGACGAGCCGTGTTAACGAGCCCCCGAAGCCGCTCAAATCGTTTTCCAAATCAGTTTTTAATTGGTCTGTTTTTCGGTCTTTTACCAGTTTTGGCACCTTATTATTTTTGTCTCCGTCTCACCGTCTCTTCTAAATAACACAGGAGAGCTCTGCTTTTAATAAAGTGCCTGTCTGCCTGTCTGCCTGTCTGCCTGTCTGTCTGCCTGTCTGTCTGTGCTCGAGGCTGCACATCTGTCAGTCCCAGCAGAGCAAATTGATCCTGATGAAGTGCGTCTGCGTGGAGTTTCCTCAGCAGCTCCTCTGCATGAAGCGTCCGTCTGTCTGATCCGTGTTTCATATCTGCGATGTTAATAAATCCACTTATCGCCCGACGTTGTGAGTGCGAGAGCATCGACCAGCTGCTTCGTGTTATCGTGCTGATTTATGTCTCGGGAGCAGCAGCAGGTCTGATGTGACCCTGATAGCGCTTCATGTTGCAGCGGCTCAGTGTTGGTACGAAGGTTTGCAGCAGAGCTGGAAACAAAAAAAAGCTGCTTCCTGCAGCGAATCAGTGAAACGTGGAGCGATTTTTCCTCCTGATGCAAATTCAAAGTCGTCCAAAGTGGGTTTAAATGGTTGAGGATGTTTGACTCTTTGCCTCTGGCTGCTGTTACATCCCTATGTTTGCTTCCTAATCTTTATTTTAATATTATTTCTTATTAGTTTTTACTTGTGCATTTAATTTAAATTCAAACAAATCTGATAGTGTTTGTTTGTTAGAAAAACCCACAAATCTCAACATGTGCGATGCAAACAGAACACACATTTAGATATTACTCAAAACTTTTTGCTCCTTTATTTCCAAATATTCAGTCATTTGTGTGACTGCATGTGGCTTCACAGCTGCTTTATGAAGGTTTAAATGCATCAGATTAGTGAAAAACATTCGATATTTTTGTTTCCCATCTGATTGTATGAAGACACTTTAATGTCACACGAGGAATCCTGAAGTAAAAAGACAAAAAGAGACACATGAGGTTTTTAAAAACTAGTCTGATCAACCTGATTCTGTAAAATCTTCATCTATTAAAATATAAAGACTTGATTTCATTGAGTGAGTTTCCTGACTGAGTCTGACGAAGAAATTAGTTAGATTAATTTAATTTAAGGCTCCGCTGTTGAAGCTAAAATTAGACTTTCATTTGCTCATTTTTGATTGTTCTTATAAATCCCAATTATTAACTCCAGAGTTTCATGATGGATCAACCTGATAATCTGTCAGATAGACGAAGTGAGTTAAAATTCAGTCTCAGTGTTCAGCAATATGAAATCCTCAAACTCGACCAGGACGACAAACAAAAACTGTGCCATTAAAGCCGGAGATTACGGAGTGTCACAATCCTCCACAGCTGCCGACAGAAAAACGTTTGAAAAAACAGAGATTTTGCAAATAGCTGGTTTCCATCCAGCAGACGCAGAGTGCGGTCCTTGAAACGCCACGCTGGCGGCCCGCGGTGTGATTACCCGGCGGTTTGTGTCGAGCATTCAGATGGGAGATAATCTGAGGTTTTTTTCTCTCCATCATCAGCAGTCAGGCCGAGTTTTTCTCTGCTGCAGCTTCGAGTCCGTCTGTCGTCAGGTGGGATTCACTGACCTCCATCAACACGGAGCGAAAAAACACAACACTTCACTGCATGTTGCTCCTGAACGCAACCAAACACCAGAATGAGACGTTTACTGCCCCATCAGAGAGGCTGCTGCATCATTTAGAGCTAAAATCACAAAAAAAGGCAAGAAATACAATGAAAGTTCACAGTTTTTGATATATTTAAACACACAGATCTTCTCTGCTTTGCATCAAACACACAGATGCTGCATGTTCTTTAACTTCGCCGTCTGAAGCAGAAATCAGACTCCTCACACAGCCGACAGTCTTCTGCAGCCAAAATCTGCTGAGTTTGTGCCAACGAGCGAGTTTTCCAGCTGCTGTTGCTCATCTGCCTCAAGGTTTTTCAGAGAAGTTTGTGCATGAAAATCCCAACAGATCAGAGTTTCTGAACACCGAAACCAGCCGTCTGCAACACTCTGTCCAGATTCTGATATCTGAGTCCAAATCCGGCAGAAAATCTCAGCCACGTCCACGTCTGCATGCATGAAAGTCGGCTGGTTGGACGTTTGCATTAACCAGCAGGTGAACAGGTGTGACGTATAAAGTTGTTTGTTTTCTTTGTTTGTATTTTTGTAGAAAATTTTATTGTTTTTTGGTCTTTATCAAGGACTGTTTGCCTCTGTGAGCTTTTTCTTTTCAGGTGGAAGGAGACAGTAGTGTTAACACACCTCGACTACCTTGAAGATTTCGTTAAAAGTGACGGTTTCAGTTGCAAAAATTTTAGATTATTGCAAGAAGTATTTGAAACAAGATGCAAGGAAAACTCTCCAGCTTTGTCTGCAGTGACAAAACCAAGTATTTTCTGCCAAAAAAAAAGAAAAATGATCATATTGAGGGTCAAAAAGTGTAAACTAGTTGTCTTAAATTAACTTAAATTAGCGTTAATGTTCCTGCATGTGTTTAATTTATTTTCTCTTTTGCACAAAGATCCTGACAAACGCACATTTGTTCCTCTGTGTGTGTTTTACATGTTTGCGTGGCTGGAAACAAAGCGGTTGATGATGAGTCTCTGGCAGGTTTGTGATGAACATGCGGTGAACTTGAAGGACTGACGTCTCTCCTGCAGGAGGAGGAGGACGTAAACTTTCCTCCTCACAGGCGGAAACGCTGCAGAGTTCAGATAAGCAGCTCAGAACAGACTCGGCGAGCGTCTGCTGTAAAATATTTATAGGAATCCACACACACACAGGAGGAGATAAATTGTCTTCCACTCACAGATTCTCATTCAGAGATTCCTGAAGTTTCATGGCCTTTTTAGACGTTTTGGCCAAAAGCGTCTCTTTCACGTCCCTGTTAGCCCGTCATGACATCAGTCACGCTAACCTTTACATAATTGGCTGTCGTCTGTGTCAGCAGACTGTAAACGATAACTTTGAAATGGAAACGAGCATGAAGGGAGACGGTGTGTGTGTGTGTGTGTGTGTGTGTGATTCAAGAGGCTTCACATCAAAGCGAGGCCATTTTCCTCCTTCACACTTTAACATTTCAACATGCAAACGCTCGGCGGCGGCGGCGGCGGCTCGGCCTCAGCCGTGTCCGAGTGCATAATTTGAGTCATCAGGAAGAATGTGAGCGTCTCTCTGCTCCCGGGGCGAATTTAAATAGAAATCCCAAACAGCCGTTCTGCAGATTGAATCTGTTTTTTTTTTGAACTGAAGATAAAAATCAAATCTGACATTTTTCACACATAATCAGCTTGAACATATTTGATATTTGATATTCGGTGTAAACAGACCTCGTGGTGACCCGAGCGAGATGAGAAACTAACTGCAGGAACAAAGCGCCGGCACACATTGTTGAATTTCAAAAGCGTCGTTGTCATGCAATGCGTTGCTCTCTTGACCGCCCGTTGCCAAGGGGACGGGCTGCATATACAGTACAAATCAGAGAAAAGCTTCTTTTCATCTCCACTCTGACGATCTATAGGAACCACAATCTGTTTGATGAAACATCTCCGTCTGTTCACAGGAGCACAGCTGATCCTCGTGCATGTTGAAGTGGCTCCTCGGCGCCCTGCGACAAACCGCAGAGGCTCCTGTGCAGCACGACTTCATGCAACTGATGCATTATTCACCTGGAGATGAGACGCTGCTCACCTGTGCACGCCACGCCGCCACGCCATCAGATGGACGTCTGCGTGGCGTCTTCACCTCCTGAGTTTTGTGTGAAAAACCTCGAGAGCAGCAGCTGAAGGAATGTTTGTTTTTTCTGTTATTTTTTTACTCCACACGGAGAAAACAGAGCACATTAGAGCTCATCAGTCATGAACACACTGCATGGCTGCAGCTACCACTGAGGACGCTGAGGTCACGTCCTTGGTGTGTGTGTGTGTGTGTGTGTGTGTGTGTGTGAGAATGTCAGACTCTTATAAACCTGAGAGGACGCAGTGTGACGGCCGGAGTCTCTGCAGGAATCCAGACGTCTCGTAAACAACGTGCAGTGACTCAGTTGGATAGACGAGAAACCCTGAATGCATCATCAGAAGATACAAACCTGCACACACACAACAACAACTGTGACATCACACACTTCACACACTTCACACACTTCACACACTTCACTCTCGTCTGTGGAGAATCATGTTTGGCATCATGACCAACCAGAAGTGACCATATTTGGAGAAGAGGGTGGAGCTTTGAGACACTTTGCCACCAATGACAGCCATCAGAGAGCAGCTACAGGCTGCAGTCGCTCAGAGAGGCCACGCCCCCTAATTATGCAAAACTCTAAACTTTAACGTAGTGACTTAAATAGAAATTCACACTGTGCAGTTTTCATGAATGAGGAACAGTAGCTTTAATTGTATAAACTCAAAAAGGTATGTTGTTTCAGGCTTTGAATAGTTTGTTTCTCCTGTAAAGTTGGAAATTTTAGTGTAAAGACTCATTTTAGGAACCAACCCCGAGTGGCCGTTTGAGGAACTGCAGTTCTTGGCTTCATGTTCAGTCCTGCAGGTTTGCTGTTTGATTTCAATCAGTGATGAGCAGGGTGGTAAAAAATCTATACTCATATAAAAAAATACACTTACTCGCATTAAAAATGACTCAAGTAAAAAGAGAATATCACTTTTTTATCAACCCACTCGACCATCAGCTGGAAAACTGTGCTGATCCAGTTTAAAAAAAGGTTCAGATACAGATTTCATGATGGTGGATGAAGCTGAATTGATTTCCTCGTTCTCTCCTCACTGTTGTCTTACTTTGGTGTCTCCTCCTCGTCCAAAAATCTCTCAGTCGATTAAAATAAATCAGAGAAAAGCGCTTTGGTTCGGCAGTTCTTCCTCGGCAACACGCGGGTTATTTTCAGCGTTGGTCTTTTTTAAGGGGCTGGATTCGTGTCATACAAGCACAGTCTGCAGCGCTGTGGACTTTTCTGTTCTCTGCACTAAAAATGGTTTGTCTTCTGTCCCGTAACGTCTCCAGTTGGAGCCCCCCACCCCCCCGGCTCCGTACCGTCAGTGTGGCCCTGCTTCCTGTCCAAACCTCGCCGAGACGCCGCTGTCAAAACAAAAGTCCTGAAAGGAGTTTGGATTCGTGTTTTGGTGTTTCAGAAATCCAGGCTTGGCTAGACCACGATGTGCAGCGTCTGGCAGCCGCCTGCAGCTGTGTGTGTGTGTGTGTGTGTGTGTGTGTGTGTGTGTGTTAACGGCCACTACAGCTGCTGCTTACCAACGATGCTACAAACACTCCTCACTTATCTTATAATAGGATTTTTTTTTTTGCCAAAAACCGCTGGAGGAAATTTTGGAGCTGCAATTTTGAGTTTTTTTTAAAACGTTATTCCCTTTAATTTTTCAATTATGCAGAAAGACTGCAGGCTGGGGAGGGTTTGCTGGAGCTCCGGGGACGTCGGTGGCCACTTAGCTGTGTATCAGCTTTATTAGAAAGGAGGGTGGGAGGCAGAGAGAGACAGGAAATTACACGAGACGACTGGAAACGAAGGTCAGGAACAGGATTCGAAGGTGTGACATTAAATATAGAAGCATTGCTGCATTTTGAGCCGCAGAGAAACAACCAGGCTTTGGTTCAGTTCATGGTTTCAGCATTAAATGTGGGCTTGTTTCACACACTCGATCTTTTCTGTCACCATTTGAATGTTCAGGTTGAATGTGAGTGTTTATTTTTATAGACATGAATCAGTCTGAACAAAGCTTAAACCTGCAGTTACAGTCACATGACTTCCTGATCAGAGACGGGTTTGTTAGTGTGACTCTTGATACGTTTAACTGTGTGAATTAACTTTAATAACTGAAACATGAAACAAGATTAGCTCAAGATCTTTGAGAAACAAGAAAACTGAGAATCCCAAAAACTGCATCCTGAATGTAACATATAGTTGCATGAATCTGAGCCACTGAAGGTAAAAAAAATGGAGTGAAAATGTCTGATGCAGCTGCTGCCATCTTGTTCTGTTGGCGTCTTTTAAAACCTGTAGAGTCGATGGAGCTGCAATATTCAAGTCCCGCCCATTCAACCACCTGACTCAGCCACAGGTAACAGTTACCTGTCGGTCATAATGTGATTGTTCTTTTTTATAACATCTAAAAAAAACAATTAAAACCAAACTTTTTTTTAAAAAAAAGAACATTTGAATAAACAGCAGCATCATAAAAACTAAAAAACATCTACTTTAAATTTCCAGTTTGAGCTAAAACGTCCAATCTGCTAACATGTAGGTGGCTGGATTTATGGACAGTACTAGAGCCAGACAGCAGGGGGCGATGGAGATCCTTTAGCTTCATTTTAAAGAGGCTGTTGTTAAGGTTTTTTTTACAGTCGATGAGTTGGACGTCAGATCACTTCATGTAGGAGGAGAGAGGACTTTAAAGAGTGACGTTCGCCGTGATGAGCGCTAATAAACCTGCACAGAAGAAGCAACCAGCCATCTATTTTAATGCTGCATGCTAATTTGACTGCCTGAGGGATTTTGAAGGGGGGGTTGCAGTGATATCAGCAGGATAAAACCCCTCAGTGAGGCTCACAGTTTACAACTTTCCTGGGTATCATCCGTTTTTTAACTTTAGCACAAACGGGCTCTTGAGTTTAATTTGTTGATGGAGGTAAAAATGTTTTTCTAACTTTTTCCAGCTGCACTGAGACTTCGTGGTCATTATTTCTCCGTCTTTATGTTTCACCATATGCACTCAGAAACCGCTAATTCAGCTGCTGGCGAGCATAAAGGGGGGAGTTTCTGTAAAGGCTCTCTGAGCTGCTTCTCTCCAGGTGTTCACGCCGGCAGGAGAAAGTTGCTAAACTCCAGTGAAAGTCAGCGAGTCGTGCGAGGTGACGGGAAAGTGGGCCGGCACGAGGTCAGAGGTCACATCTACATTTACCTCCTACCTCTCACCCCGAGGAGCTGCAATTTGTCTCCCTGACACGAGCAAGCGCGAGAGATGGATCGCAGAGATGCTCGGCTCGTCCCCGAAGATCCGGAGGAAGAGACTCATTAACATCTGCACTTTAAACCTCCAAGAGCCAAAAAAAAAGCAAACAAATGCTTTTAAACAGCAGCTGAACAGCTTTTTTAAATGACTTTACTGCAGTTTTTATTCAAATATTTGTTCTTACGTGTGAAAACAAAGAGGAAGCTGCAGACGTGATGCTGCCACCTGCTGGCTGAATGAACCGATTGGTTGCATTTGGTCATAATCACTTCTTTAACGATCATTATCACTGTGTATTAACTGACCAGGCAGAATTTAGTTTCCTCCGACGCTGAGCTCCAGAGGAGGAAAATTCATAAATCTTAAAGTTTAGCTGTCAGAAAATCTGCACATGGTTGCAGTTTAGAGAAAAATGTAGTTATGGTGAATAAAACAAGTTAAGATAAAGTTAGAGGTTCAGTGTGTGAGATCTCAGAGATACTGAGGGGCAGAAATGGAATAAAACATTATAATAATGTTTTTTATTAGTGTATAATCACCTGAAAATAAGAATTGTTGTGTTTTCATTAACTTGAGCTCCTTCACAGGTTCGACCATGTTGGATCACCGTGTTTCTACAAACCGAACACCGGCGACCAAAACCGTCACATCGGACCTCTCAGGTTGTAGTTACACTTAATAAAAATGTGACAACTTTTTTACCAACAAATTTCTTTATATTAGCACGACAGCGACCTCTAGTGGCCGTAAGAATCACAAATTTGTTCTTCGGTAGCAAAAAAAGAACGAAGTATGATGTCAGACTCGTTTACAGCTTAAAAAAAACCCCTCCTCCTGTAAAAAAATCATCAAATGTTGAACCTGGTTTGTTGATCCAGTTGGAGGAAAAGCAGAAGAAGAATCCATTAAACTCCATCAAACACTCAGATTATCCAAAGAGCCGTAAACTCAGATCACGTGTGGGATGAAGGTACATGTGTGTTACGGTGAACTGACCCAGTTTGCAGCCGGACGAAGTGGCCTTTCAGAGCCGCCGATGACAGAACGACCCAGTTCAAAACTTAAAAAACACACTTCTTCTCTTTCAAAGACACAAGCTGCTTCACAAGCTCCTTTTATCCTGTTATTTTTTGGAAGAAGTGGCTCCCAAAGCGAAGTCTGAGGCCTCCTGAGGCTCCTCGGTGGAGCTCTGCAGCAGAACGAGGAGCAGCTTCACCTCAGTTTCCTGTCATCGACTGACAGACGATCAGCTGGGTGATTTAATGTGTTAAACGTCTTCTTTTTATCGTCTGTACTTCAGCGAGTCTGTGGAGGCCCATCAGTTCCCAACAATCCCATCCTGCTCGGCTGAGACCTGAGAGAATGAAGAAATGATCACTGTGACAAAAACTGATCGTCTCATAGATTCACTGCTTTGTTTCAGACTGAAACCTGTCAAAAATTATTGAACAGATTTGAGCAAAAACCTGCGAAACGAATGACGACGTTCAACATTTGCATATTGTGTATCGTCACATCCAGCCGGCACAGAGCCGATTTTAATTAATTCAACATAATTTAACAGGTAAAGGTGGAATAATTCAGTGAATATCTTCTCACGGTCCGGCGGCTCTGCTCTGAAAAACCATCCGGTGTTTCAACACAAAGCTAATCTGTAAACAGAGGCGGTTAAACTGAGCGACGCTGTTCCAGCCAATCAGCAACAGGTGGCGCTGCTCGTGCCCAGGAGCAGGTGAGGAGGATAATAATGAGGATAATCCCCATATTTGATTATTTACATTAAGATTATTTCATTTTTGTGCTACAGATTGCAAATGAGACATAATCTGATTAAATATTCACAGATTAAAAACATTTCCAGAGCAGAAACAGGAGCTTTTGATGGATTCAGGTTAGTGTTTCAGATTAAAAGCATGATTCTCTCGCCTCCCTCCTCAGCGCTGATGCTAACCAGCGTGGCAGCAAAGTCCTGCCTGTTTCAGTGGATCAGCAGCATCAGGAGGCTGAAGATCTCTGGAGGGACGTTCTTCACCTCAGAGGTCCACTTTCACAGCTTCTCTGTCCTCCATCCAATGATTTTCAGCCTCAAACCTTCACATGGAGCCTGAACAGGCGGCACACCGGAGCACATGAGCCTGAAGGCAGCACGAACAGCATGTCCTCACCTGCAGCAGTCAGTCAGTCTCTAAAAATGGACAAACTGCAGAAAAAAGACCATCATCAGCTGCATATTAAACAGAGTCTTTACCTGTTAACGCTGTTCTTTAATCCTCCTTCAGTCTGATTCTCATCAACACTTGAATCTGAGTCTTGCAGGAATAATTAAAAGTGACGGTTTAAGCAGAGAAAAAACTCCTGAGCGTCTCGGTTCTGTATGTATTTCAGATTTGACGCAGCAGGCGAGTGGAAGAACCTGCGTGAACCTTCAGAGGCTGAAACACTGAAGGTTCGTGCTGCTCGTTCGCTCTTCGCTCTCTGCAGAACAAACACTCCGTTTGGGTTTTTGAGTGAGCGGTAAAATGAGATCGTGACATCTGACTCGTGGGAATAAAGAGGCACAAACGTTTCAGCCTCGACCGTTTTTGAATCTCTGTGAATGCAGAGTGTTTTCATGCGCTCAGAGCTGCAGGCCGTCGATCAACGACTGATCCGATCAGACCGTACAGAAGCTAATCTACCAAACATCAGATGGGTCCTCAAGTGTAAACAGGGACGCCACATTTACCAGCTGCTCAGACCCCAAACCCCAAACTACAAGGGGCTGCAGCCGTGGAGGTTTCTGCTTCAGACACAATGTTGATTGGTTGATTATCTGATTGGTTGATTTATCTGATTTTCAAACATGTCGCAGCAGACAGACGAGGTGAATTCTGGTCCTTCTCACAATCAAACCACAGATGTTTTATCCACCTTCACTTTAAAATTTGATGTCATACTGAACTGCTCATAGAAACCGGGACTGAAGCGTCTGCGTCGGAAACGTCACAGCTGATCAGTTTTAGTAAAACGAATGAAACAGAAATGTGCTGATAAACATCAGGTCGACTTCTTTATAAACCCGCTTCTCTGTGCTGAAAGTTTTATGTATTTATGAAAATAAAACAGAAAATAAAAATGCATTTAAAATAGTTTCAGTGAATGAATCATGACATACATGAATCATGGGACATAAACTTCCGCTGA
>JAPZDV010000558.1:0-10752 GCA_029814665.1 Acanthurus lineatus
CCCCTGACATTCGCACCACTACTGACCTCGGCCTTTTTAAATCTAAGCTGAAGACCCACTTTTTTAGATTGGCGTTCGATTCCAACTAGGGCAGTCTTGTTTTTCTATATGCACTTATTGTATTTTATTTACTTATTTATTTACTTATTTATTTTTATTTTGCTTGGTCTATTTTATTTACTTTTGGAAGGCTTTTAATAACCTACAGCACTGTAGCACTTTCCACAGTCTAAAACCTGTGTTTTATGTATTGCTTTTTTGTACTGTTTTTATGGCTTTGTTGTAAAGCACTTTGGGTACCTTTTTGGTTATTGTAAAGGGCTATACAAATAAAAATTGATTAATTGATTGATCATTATGTGATGAAACTGCTTTTTGTGACATAACAGCAAAGGTAAGCAACAAATTTGCCTCATAACCATAACGTTAGACACTTGTATAATTAAATATAAATATAATTTAAAGTCATTAAATGTATTGCTATCCATTTTTTGAAACTGGTTAAGTATTGTTTTTCTGTCCATGCAGTAGAGGAGATCAGATACTGGAGGTAGATTCAATTAGTCTTCGTCACACCGCTCTCAGCGAGACCTATGCAATCCTCAGTGAATGTGGTCCTGGACCAGTTAATCTAATTATAAGCAGACACCGTGATCCCAAGGTAAGAACATATCCGTCTCTATATATGCATTAGATGGATCCCTTTTCTTTTGAAGTGTTCAACTATCTAGTACTGTAACTAACAGTCCAGCAGTCTATAGAACAGCCTGAACTATTGCAGGTCCCTATCAAAACAGCTCCAAGAAATATCCCAGAGGTACTTCGATCATGTCAGTAAGGGGAATTGCTGGGAGTTACAAATTTGATTGCTTGGGGTACAATGTATGCTAAGGTCCCTTATACATGAGGGCAGAATTTCAAAAAGTCCATGATAGAGGTGGAAGGGCTCCCCAGAAATATTAATGATCCTGATCAGGCAGCATGTTTTTGCTGTGTCCTGGATGGGAGTAAAGTCCTGAGGATTTTCTTAGTTGTCCTTACCACTCCCTGCAGCATCCAGCATGTTTTCCTTTAGTATTTAGCAGTGATCATCTAACCCTTGACCTTTACAATTGTTCCAACTCCTGCTAAGGAGATTTCTACTGCATGTAACTGCATATACATCTTGTGATTGAGATGGTGGGATTTTCATGGGGTGATATCTGCCAATTCCAAGTCAAATGTTATCAAATCATAGAACATTTTTCACTTCATTTCAAATCCTGCCACCCTGCTTAAGGGTTTAGACTGCTTCAGATTGTAACTGCTTCGCAATCTGAATATATTTTTTAAATTTAATATCTATAGCTATGTTTGAAACAAAGCTTTTAACTATTTGGTATAGCCCTTGAAAACTCTGTCTCAACCTAATGGACCCTACTAATAGGGCTAACGGTGCATACTGTCACACCTGGAAAGCATTCTTCCAGTTACAGTTTTTGACACAAAGTGATGAAAGTAGTTATTTTAAGAATGAAAAAGAGTTTTGTATTTGTGCAACATTTCTAAAATAACATAAGTGCATGTTCTCATTTTTATAAGTAATTACATAAAATGCCTTTGTTATCTTTGCCTTTATATCTAGTAGCAACCAGAGTAATGTACCAGTTGTTTTGAAACTTTATGGTCTTTTTCTAGGTGTCAGAACAGGAAATGGATAACAATATAGCTCGATCTACAAAGATGGACAAAATAAGCAAGGTCAACGAAGGTAACTCTCAAGTCTATTTATTTATTTCTAAAAGATATTTTTGCTTAAATTTACATTGCATCTCTATTTTCTTGTTTTATTCCTGCACTGCAATCAATTCACAGGTTAATTTTGACATCAGTGTTAAGGATGTGTCTTGCCTTGATCTAGGAGCGCAAAAATGTTTTGCATCAAATCACAGATATCAATGTTAAAATATGAGCACAACAAGTCTTAGAGGAAGTTCAACAGTATGGCTCAAAAGTAATGAAATGTTTTTTATGATTTGGGTTTCTGACCTCATCATGGTTTAACTGCAACAGTTGTAATCTGTAGGTCTGTTCTGTAAAAGTACCTACCCTGCAATGAAGTACAGGCAGGGAGGTCGCTCTCCTACTCTTAGCTGGACCATGAAGCGATTCCTTGAGCCTGCCAGCAGCGTAAGAATTATTTTGTTTATTATTGCTTACTTCATACAGAAACATCTCTGATTCTGTTTCTTTTTTCTCAATTGGTAACAACTTCTGATGGTTTCATTACAACAACAACAAAAGAAATATGTGAAAAACTGAAGGTCAATATATACCCTTTAATAGAAATATGACTTGTCAATACTTTTCCACCTAACACATTCTGAGCTCAGCAATCAGTGTAAACTGGCTGTTCAGGTTGTCCAAATTTTATTTTTACAATTCTCTAGCAGGAGTCCTTAAGCTCAGGGATAGAGTTATTGCAATACTTCTCCAAGGATGCTTCCAGCCTCTCCTTCCTGTCTGAATCTATGCTGATGGGCTCAAACATTGATGTCGTGCTCCATGAGCAGAGTTGCAGAACATCCATAGATGGCAATTCATCACAGCCACTTGGTAAAATTTTACCCATCTCAATACCATATTGAAGTTTTAGGACTGGTTTCCTCAGCACAAAAAGTGATATTAAAACTGGATCATGTTTTTTTTCCTCAATTTTATGTCTCTTTTACAATCATTTTAGCTTCTCAAACATGTTATTTTTTCGCTAAATGTTTAATGCAGTTGGTTGCATTTAACATATGTGGCTCACAGCAGCAGTCACATTTTGAGAATGTGGTAATTTTTTACAGTCAGCATTTTAAGGCGAATTTGATATTTAGCGTCCAAGGTTGTAAGTACAGGACATTGGCTTAGGTTGATGTCCAAGTATTAAGTTTTTTAACCTTTCAAGTGATGCAATAATATTTCCTTTTTGAATGAAACACATTACCTGCATTTTATTTTCAGCATTTGGCCCCTATCTTGTGGAAGTGGAGAGTGACCTTGTGCACAACACATCACAAGATAAGTCCCCTGCTACCTTGAATCGTGGAGAGGCAATTTGTCAGCCCATTGCTATATCTAGCCCAGTGCAGAGCCCACCTGTCTGTCAGCAACGCATAATATGCTGTGAGCAAGAGCTCAGTGATCAGTACTCAAACTCAAACAGCACTCAAGACACTAGGCTCTTCCCCAGGTCATCAAAATCTGAACCTGTTAACTCCAAAACAGACTCAGTTGTTTTAAATGCAACATTGTTAGATAAGGAAGGAGTCAGTGAAGATGGTGGATATTTTCAGAAATGTGGAAGCAGTGATGTGACAACAGCACTCTACCATAGTTCCTACGGTAGTTTCTTACTGTCACAGAAAGGTATCACAAGTAAGTCAGAGTCACCTGATTCTGAGTCACCCTTAATGTATATCCGCTGCCCCTTTGTCCACAAAGCAGGGTTGGACTCTGAGTCTAATGATTTGACCATCAGTAGTGTTAACTATACAAATCAAGATAAAGAACAGCTTGTGTCAAAGTGCATAGCCAAGCCTGAGCATAAACCAGTGACACGGGTCAAAAGTATGATGAGCATTAAAGCACCAAACCTGCCAAAGCCGCAAAGGTCAAAAGTTGATGGGCTATCTTCAGGCGTGTCCACAATACAGCCTCCATGCCTTGTCACAGATTGTGGAAGAATCCCCAGGATTGCTGGTGGGCTAATAACTCATCCACACTGTAGTAAGGGAGTTGCAAGTGAACTTGTTGGTGTTTGTACCACTGATGCTGTGACCCTGTGGAGAAATGAGAATGAGTCCTTTGGGCTCAACCTAGAGATTACTTCATCCCCTCTGAAAGTTGTCATCACTGGATTAAAGCCTGGGGGTGCTGCAGAAAGGGTAAGTCTGATTGTTTTTACCTTCATATTGGGCAAATATTAGTGAATGGATACTCCAGACCTCAAGTCATACCTCTCAGTTTGAATAATTTTAAGGAAAAAAAATGATAAAACTGATAAGAAATGTTATCTGTAGTTTAAGTACATGCAATTCTGTTGCAAACTAAAAAGCTGAATTTAACTTCTTTTGTTCAATTATACTTCTAGGAATCTGCAGGCAAACTGTGTCCTGGTGATGAGATTGTAAAAATTGGAGAAAAATTGGTGTACTCATCTAGTTACCAGGAAATCTGGGATCTCATGCTAAATCTTCCTATGACACTGTCTTTGGTAGTTAAAAGACCAGTTCCAGGTAAAAGTTTCATTTAGAATCACTTTATTCTAAAGTTATAGCTCATAAAGCATCTCAAGTGCTCAGTGCTCCTGCTTTGCACATCAATGAGAAACTCATCATTCATCATGTTCAGATCTTTAACTGATACTGCAAAATCAGTTGATAAATTAATATGAGCCGTCTTTTACAGGATGTTTTCTGAAGTGTCAGGGACAGCTTCAGGGACGTAAAGGACTATAATCTCAATGTGGGCAGTCCCCCCAAGAATCAATGTGTCCCAGCAGATCAGCAACAGACCAAAGCCCAGTGTAGAGTTGCATCCTACAGGTGCTCTTTTAAAAATGAGTGGTCAAAAAAAAGTTGATTCATTACAAAGGGGACACTAAGTACACATTTTTGCTGCTCAGTATGTAGGATAGAAAATGTTTGCTCTCACCAGATGTTACCAGACACATAAACAGCAAAGGACATCAGGAAAAAAAGAGGGCACTGCAATCCAGCAGCAGAATCCAGCAGTTTGCAGTGCCAAATCCTTCTGCTGAAGCAATGACTGCCCAAGAACTGAAGGTTGGTAGAATACAGTGGTGGTAGGATTATACACTTGAGGGTTGTGAAACTGCTCCTCCAAATAAGCTCATTTCCTAAAAAGACTTTATCTTTTTGAGCTGACTATCTGTTACCTGAATTCATTCAGTACATTCAAAATCTGAATTCACAAAAATCTTACATTATTGCATCAGTAACTTGCAGACAAGGCGGACAGAATTAAAAATGTCTGTGATGCTGGCAAATCATAATAAACAAATGGCTGTCACAGATCATTTGGGGCCACTTCATACACCTTCATTACATACAGTTCAAATGTTCAGTGTTGTTCATATCAGCCTGAACAAAGGAAATGCCTTAGCATCCTGATATGAACAACATTCTTTTGTGTTTTTCTTTTCTTACTCTAGCTTTATTTTTGGGTATGTGAGTTGATTATACTATATTCCATTTTCCCTAAGATGATGATCCAATTCTCCTTGCAGGAAGTGAAGAAATAAACCCCATTACAGTGCGTGTGTTTGATGTGAACAAGGTGGCCCATCAATTCCTGGACGTGTGCACCACAAATGGAACCAGATCTGGCGCAGCAGAGCTCATCTCACAAACGACTGATGCCACATTACAAAATAACAATAGCAATCCAAGGAGCAACTGCGCTGACTTTCTCTAGACAACACAGCTATGAACATTAGACAACACAATTCAATTGCATCAAGAATTCTACAGAAAAACAGCAGTCTTTGTGTAAATGATTGCCCTTGCCAACACTGCAAAGCAAGCAGCTCTTGCATTTTGTAAGGTAAGTGCAATTTTAATATATATTTAATATTTAAGCGATGTACAGATGATTGATTCATTAAAAATGTGTAATTATAGATGTCAAATTTTGACATAGAGGACATTGTTGTTAGTGTAGACTTTTAGTTTAACCAATTACAAGGACTTCCTTGCAGGTATCAAGTTTTCAGTCAGTTTGACATAAATTATACAAATGAAATTTTAAGCAGTTGTCTGGTGTGACATGACTCTTACACAATTATGGAATTATTTGCCTTCACACAGAGTTTTGTATGCTCCACCTTCCATCAAATGTGAATCCATGGCAATCCTACTACATGATTTTGTGCAATGGTTGAGCCTTAAAACCTGTGTGACACACATTCTCAGATAATACACGCCACTTGCTAGTTGTTGTGAATGAGCAGGTAAGACATATATCCAAATCCATGCTATAAAATACAGTCTTGGAATCAATACTATGTGTGGCAGAAGTATCGTAGTATTGTTTTCTCTCATTTTATAGAAGAACAACAACCAAAACTCAAGAGGCAGAGTGAAGGCTTTCCCAACCCCATGACTGAAGTGTACCTCCTTTGCTACCAGGCCACTCTACCAATTTTCACCTCTCTGAACCTCCTTCTCCAGAGGGAATGGCCTATATTTTTATTGCAAAATGGGGTATATCTAAAAATGTGGTTGAAGCTTGCATTCCAGTATTTTGTCTTTCTGACTGCACTAATTTAATATTCTGGTTAAACATCTTCTCTTCAAATATTTTAGATTATTAATTACATCTACAATGCACTGCAGACACATCACAAACCTCACACCATCCCATTAGTGGATAAAGAAAACCATCTGCTTAGTAAGTGTAATTTAGTGCAAAGTAGAGTCAAATGATGTATAGTCTGGACACCCTTGGTATGAATTTTGTTCATCAGTAATAGTGAAGTTTATATATAATTGCATTGATTTGATTAGGTCGGTACAGTACACTGATCATTAACAGAAACAGAAAAAGAAAAGCCTTCAAGTTATGCATGTCTAGTCTTTTAAGGTGCCATTTGTAAAATCTAGAAGAAAAAAAAGACTATTCCAATTAACAGTGTCCAGAAACAACAGATTTAGTGGCATGCCAAAGTTGCCCATATATGGCATTGCAGAGATACAGATTACTAAGCACTCACGGTTTGGCCCATAATACAGCTCCTTGTTTTTCAGCTTCTGCCACTAGATACTGATACTGACTCACTTTAGCATCTGGTTTGCTGCAGCCAGCAAGACAAAGAAGTCAGGGCCATGTGAAGGGAACCGCTTCTACAGTGTGCATGCAGGTGTTTTTTATTTGTGTGCATGTGTGGGCCTTCTTTCTTAAACAGGAAACTGACTGTACATTGGCTTGACTACCAGGGCGAGGCTGAAACAGCTAGTGGAGGTATTCCATACTGCAGTACTGAAGTTCTTGATGAGAGTCATGGAGTATGCTCTACGAAGGCTGCCTTTTAGTGACCCCTTGCTGAAGCATGCCAGATTTGTTGATGTGAGACAGAGGGCAGAATGTGTGGTGGAGGAACCCTACTACCTGTGGAGAAGTAAAACTATATATATTGATTTTTCCTTAAAAAGAATAATTAATAGAAATAAAGAACTTATTCTGAACAGCTCACAAAGTGAGTGAATACAAAATTTTAACTCTACACTTGTTTCTCTTCAAAAAAGGTCCATCTTCTACCCTATGACAGTCCACAAGAGCATGAGGAGGTCTTAGACTGTCAGACAATGCCTCTGCCTAGCTTAGCTACAGACCCAGACATTAAGGGCTTCTGGGCCTAGATGCAATGCTAAAAATGTAAGGTCAGAAATCTGAAGTATGTCCTTTCCCAAAACTTATTTTCAGTGATTTTTCCAAATGCAATTATGGTGACCCCCAACCCTGTTGTGTTTTCCAGGTGACAGGGGTGGGCAGGTTTCAAAGACGCACTACCATTGCTAAACTGGTGTTAGACCTGCCAAACTCCAATACTTATGCCGAATATTATGCCGAAATTATGCCGGTATTTTCTTTAGTGAGACAAAGCAAAAATCAGAAATGGCCAGGACCTCGATTGAACTCGGACATCTTCAATTACAACTAAGATGGTAGACCTGGAATAAGACCTGTATGGAGAAAAGACATGAAATATATGAAAAGTAAATAAATTAGAACTTTACATTCAGTCACATTATGCAACACCCCCCCCCCCCACACACACACACAAACACACAAAAAAGAAAACTCACTTCAAGAATTGATCAAAAGTCTTCAAAGCCTCTTAGCAGGACACAGTAATCAAGCATCTTTGAATGCCTGACTGACACCTTGTATGGTAATTAATGTGGGTGGTGACCATATGTGTCTTGTGGAGACACAATGTAATATTAATTCAAGTAAAAATTTAAGAATATACATAGATATGGTGGCACTCCTTAATTTTTGGTGGGCGCTCCAAAATTTTTGGGGGTGCTGCAAACTTTTCCAGTGCTACCAATTGAAAAAGTTAGTTTCAAGGCCTGAACAAGTGCAAATGTGTGGAAAATAAGTGCAAAGCAGATGGAGAGAGAGATGAGGAGAGAGAGGGGAACAGAGACGCTAAGTGTATCTTGGAAGCCTCCTGGCAGCCTAAGCCTGTAGCATAATTAGGGTCTGATCCACATGAGACTAAACCAGCCAACCATAAGCTTTATCTAAAAGAAAAGTTATTAGTCTACTTTTTAATGTGGAGATGCTGTCTGCCTCCCAGACTATAGTTGAAAGTTGTTTCCACTGCAGAGGAGCTTAATAGCTGAAGGCTCTGGCTCTCAATTTACTTTTGGAGAATTTAGGAACCACAAGTAGGCTAAGTCTGCTTCCTGTGAATGCAGTGCTCTAGTTGGATATTACAATAATACCAGCCAGGGCTGGACATTAATGCCTGCTTGCTTGCATGGGGCATGTAAAGTATATTTGGGCAAGTAACACAGGACATGTAGTTGCCCATCCTGGTACGTGAAGAATATGTGTTTTGCAGAGGCATCTGCAGAGGCAGAGTATCTGCATGCATTGTAAGGGTTTTTCAACATGCCAGGTAAAAGTTGTACTTAAACAAAAAGGAAGATGATAAGATGCCAGGGTACGAAGCAAAGCAGCAGACAAAGATTTTTACAGAACTGGATGGGGAAGTTTTCTTGGGTCCGCCATGACACAGAGAAGAATGGGAAGTTTTGCTTAACCTGCTGGGAGTTTCCGACATACAATTTAAAGTTAAATTCAGAGGCACCTTGAATTTATTCCAGAAATATCACACAAGATTGAGGATTTTTCAAAAAGTTTTCAGCTTGACGCCCTGCTGAAGATGGCAGGGTTAATGAGTTAATGTGATGTTACCATTATGGTTTACTGTC
Source organism: Acanthurus lineatus (assembly GCA_029814665.1). NCBI lineage: Eukaryota > Metazoa > Chordata > Actinopteri > Acanthuriformes > Acanthuridae > Acanthurus > Acanthurus lineatus. The sequence goes on from JAPZDV010000558.1 coordinate 8,994, forward strand.
TTTTTTGCTACCTAGTGTTGTGGATAGATAAAGGCTTGTCGATTTAATTCTTATTCCAGCCCATAGTATGTTGATTTTGAGTATGTTAGCTCAAAATCATTCAGGTACAGTATACTAGTCCTCATAACTCATGAAAAAAGCAAAATACACAAGCACTTTGGGGCAATGTAGAGCCTAATTAAGGTTCTCTTGCAATATACAAGCAGTGTGGTTACCAATATGTATTAAAACTGCCCACTTGAATTACAATAGTGCGATAATACAGAATAACTAGACTGCCAAAACCTTTACATCACAAGACACTCATGTTTCAGCTGCTGTTACCCACCTGAGGACGCTGTGCACCTCTTTTGGTATTACACTGCATGTAAGGTGTAGAGGTGGATGGTGGCTGTGAAGTAAAGTGTTGAGTAAAGTTCAGCTGATGCTCTCCTTAGTCATTAAAGTGCTTAACATTACATTAAGTGCAACAGTAATGTAGTTGCAAACAAAAACAAGGATAAAAAGGACACTCTATTGGGAGCTGCATCTCATCAAAATTATATGGATGAAACATGTATGGATGTAAATTGACAGGACAGACACAGGAAGTGGTCACACTCAGTAGACAGAAGGGAGCGACCTTATGTATTCAGCTGGTCCTTGTGCTCATTGCATAGCTAGTTAATAAATGTCGAGCAAATGTGAAACTCCAATATGTCGGATCATTTTGAGAGGGTGAAAGACGACCCAAAGAAGGTGCCATGTAAACTCTAATTTACCATTTGTTCATATTGTTGTGTTGGTGTAAGTTGTGAGATGATGTTATGTTGTTTTAAAATTTAATAAATTAACAATATGTTCCAACAGTTTCCTTGCTGCTTAATTTAATTTAATTTTTTAAATTAAATGTAAATTTTTAAATTAAATTATTAAATTTTAATTTTTAATTTTAATTTTTAATTTTGACGCATTAAGAGTCCGTATAATAAATTGAAGCTGTAATTTTTTTGCCTCTGTTGTTAACAGGTGGCGTGCTTTATGCATGCGCTGTCGTAAAATTCATACTTTAAAAGCTCATTTAAGTTACTGTGTTGGTGTAACAGGGTATTAAAATGTAGGTTTATACTGTGCTAAAAATTAATAAAGTGTTCAGTTTCTTCTAGCTGGTTGTTTGGACACCCCCACTATAACTATTGCCCTGCTGCCAGTGTGATTAACAGGCTGCTTGTTCCATGCGTGCAAGCACTTTTAAATAAAATGTTTATTTATTAAGGCTCATTATAACAGTTTCTTTTTTCTCTGTAATGTAGCATGATGGCACCAATGATACTTAACCATTTTTTTTCAGACTCAAATTGTTTTTTGCGCTGCCTCAAATATATATTTTGATAATTGAATTAACATTATAAACGTGCAGACAAATTGTCGGCTAATGGCTTTAAATATCATCTATTTGTTGACTAGGAAAATTGTTAGTCAGGGGCAACCCTACAATAAGAGCTCACATCTTGTCCTGCACCTTAGCAGGACCCATGACCCAAAAAACCAACATTCACTGAGAAAAAGTGCTCTGCTAAATTCAGTTTACTGGCTTCATAGCTATAAAGCTGTTTATCTGCCACTAAGTCAAAGGTATTTGGGAAAAAAAATGCATTTGGTATTTTGTGCAATGTGGTATACCCACAGTATCTGGGTGCAAAACCAATTCAATTCAATTCAATTCAATTTTATTTATATAGCGTCAAATCACAACAAAGTTGTCTCAAGACACTTTACA
>JAPZDV010000559.1:0-10748 GCA_029814665.1 Acanthurus lineatus
GTGGATCACAAGCATGATGCCTGGATTAGCCTGCTGCTGTGTTTAATGTAATTGTCACTTAATTTTGTACTCCTATTTATGACACAGGAACAGATTACATCTGTCCCGCGAGGTGGTCCACACAGTGTCGCGCATCATGGCCTCTGATGCGCAGCCTGGTGGCCCCTTCGCTCACCCAGTTGCTGTAAAGGTTCAGCGGCTCTGACCTTCTTCGCCACCGGGTCTTTCCAGCACGCCGTGGCCACCATGTGCCTTCTTTGCTCTGACAACTTTTTTTTGGCCCTTCTTCTTACATCATTGAACCGTTTTTTACATTGAGCAGTGGTTCTCAGAATATCTGGGCAAACTTGATTGACAATATTAGTAACTTCTTCCCAGGCTGTTTTGCATCATCAGCCCCTGGAGGTCCAAGTTTGCATTATTGTATATTCTGGTACTGCGAACTTGGACCTCCCGGACCAGCACATCAGTTTTCTCCTGGGAGAAGTGTTGCCGCCTGGAGCTGCTGCTGTCTTCCTCCATGGTGGTGGAGAGGTGAAATTGCACTTTGCCTCGCCCACAGCGCATTTAAAGGCAAGGAGAGGCATTCATTAGATTAAACCTGTGTTAAACCCACTCACGCCTTCTCTCCTCCCCCTTTGCTACTTGTGCCGGTGGGAGGGACGGAGGCGTGGGTGCGCTGTGCTACGCTGGACTGTGCCGTTGCAAAGTGCACCGGCCACACCAACGCGGTGTAGGCGCGGCGCAGGGTAGGTGTGCCGCGCCTATGCCTGGTCTACGAAAATAGACCCCTATGACTCTATGCTGCACTCATGGAAACTGGAGTGCTTGGAGCTGTACAAGATCAACAGGACACTAGGAGCCTTCATCAAGAAGTCAATGTGACTATGGATCACAACACTAGGTGTCAACTCAAAACCAATCGGTGAAGTAAGCATCAAGTATGGTATATACAAAGAAGCTTCTCTGTCCCCCTTGCTGTTCAGCATAGGCCTGAGCCCTCTCAGTCAGATCTTTTCGAAGAGTGGCTTCAGGTACAGATTCTATTTGGACAGTAATGAGCCACTTCCTCTACATGGATAACGTCAAGCTGTATGCCAGAAATGAGCAAGACATCGACTCACTGATTTACCTCACTAGGCACTTCAGTTTTGACATTGGTATGTCATAAGGCCTAGATAAATGTGGCCAGATAATATCAAAGAGAGGAATGATGACCTTAACTGAAGGGACTGAACTATGAGAAGGAAACATAGCAACTGTTCATGTTGTTCATGGCAGCTACAAATACCTTGTGTTCGCACAGGTAAATGGGAACCATGAGGAAGCCACAACAAGGTCAACCACAGCCAGATACTAAGCCTAATGGATGGAACAAGATTTGAGCCATCCATGCCTTGCCTGTGATCAGATACCTTGCTGGTATAATAGCCTGGTCAAAGGAAGAGATAGAGACGGCTGATATCAAGACCAGAAAACTCTTCACAATGCATGAAGAATTTCACCCAGCACCAAGAGGCTGAATACTAAGGGGAAGGAGGGAGAAGGGGACGAGTGAGCATCAGAGCCATAATCCAGGATGGATCCTCAGGAAAGAGGAGATAAATGTGGAGCTATGATGGCAGGGCAAGCTCCTACATGGCATGTACCACCGACAATTAGAAGAAGTGGCTGATACTGGAAAAAGCTACCAATGGCTGGAAAGGGCGGGGCTGAAAGACAGCACAGAGGCACTTATCATTGCCATACAAGGCCCTAAGCACAAGATCTATAGAGGCCAGGGTCTATCACACAAGACAGGACCCCGGGTGCAGGCTGCACAAAGATGTCCCTGAGACAATACAGTCCATCACAGCAGGGTGTAAAATACTGGCAGGCAAGGCATTCATGGAATGCCATAACCAGGTGGCTGGCATAGTCTACCGCAACATCTGTGCTGAACATGAACTTGAGGTCCAGGGGTCAAGATGGAAGACACCCCCAAAGGTGGTGGAGGATGACTGAGCAAAGATCCTAATGGGACTTCCAGATCCAGTCAGGCAAAATAGTGGTCTCTAACCAACCAGACATAGTGAAAGTGGACAAACAACAGAAGAAAGGAGAGGCCATAGATGTGGCAAATCCGAATGACAGCTACATCAGGAAGAAAGAACACAAGGAGTTAGAAAAATATCAAGGGCTGAAGGAAAAGCTAGAGAAAATATGGGGAGTGAAGGCAACTAAGATCCCAATGGTGATAAGAGTCCTTGTGGCAGTAACCATCAAACTGAGAATGTGGCTACAACAGATCCCGGGAGCAACATCTGAGATCTCTGTCCAGAAGAACGTAGTCCTAGGAACAGCAAGATACTGCGCAGAACCCTCAAGCTCTTAGGTCTCTGGTTGATATCTGATCAACATACAAAGGTGGTCTTGGATGCGTTGTGTGCTGACACACACTGAAGACTGCCCCAACCAGGTGATGTAATCTGCAAGTCCTCCAACAGGCAGAAAAAGTATTTACTTGTGCAATAAAGCACACAATGTTGGCAAATACACAAAACATTGTCATGTTTTTGGAGATGTGAGACCTAGGGCCCTATCTTTTACTTGTACCTGGCACAAGTGCAGGGTACATGGCACAGGGATTTTAATTTATTCGAGGAGTGTCCAGTTCAAGCTTTGCCATCTTATTCCCAGAGCAGCAGAGGTATCCTGCTCTTCCCTACCAAATGTGACATTAATGCACAGAGGATAGTCCTGTCAGCTGTGTACAATCACCTCATCGATTCATGGTTGTTTCGTTGGTATTCCTTAGGCCAAAAATGCAATAACCAATCAGAGTGTCTGCTCTCATTACCTTTAAAGACTGGTTGCGCCATGTGCCAGTGGCGCAGGTGGCGGCATTGCTATCGTAAACCTGGTGCAAACATAAACAGATAGCAAAATTACAAGGATTTATTTATTTTTTTATTTATTCATTCATTCAGTTGGACAGGGACAGAGCTCAATAAATGTATTGTGTTAGACAGCTCTCAGCAAATTTTTACCTTGAGTCAAATCATTTACAAAACAAACATTTCCATGTTTTGTCATATCCTTTTCTACCGTATATTTTCACTCACACAGGCAAACATGCCCACATGACTTGACTTTAATGCGCTGTGTACAAAATGAATTGTGTACAAGGCAACAAGCTGAGCCATACCTCCATTTAGCCTTCACTCTCAGACCTCCCGCCCCTGGGAACTCAGACTCGCCACAAGAGAATTTGCTATCCTACACTAGTGGCAAAAATGACATTTGCGGCAGGTGTAAGATAGCAATGCCAGCTGTTCCACATGCCCAGGTGGCATTGCTATGCGTCAGGTGTATGATAGGGCCCCTAGTGTCTTATCTTCCTCTGGGCAGAGGAGTCAGTGCAGCACAAGCTAGATGATTTCTACCACAACTGGGCAATCTACAAGGGAATCTCCCAGTCTTTGTATGAAAGCGGGTATGGCACGCTGCAGTGCCAACAGAAATTAAACAACTCAAGACAGCGTGCGGGAAGCCAAAGATCATAAAGGTCAGGACACAAACAGACAACATGCCCATTCTACAATGAGCTTAACCAGGCCCTTTGGAACCAGCACTCTTGAGAGCACTGTGAACAATGTTTCCCTGCTGGTGCAAATGACATGGAAATGAGGTATGGACTGTTGCTTGCATGGTGGGAGAATGAGTTCCGATATGAGGTAGTCACTGGAAACATGATTGTTAATCCATTGTGTGGACCATCCATATGATCCATCCACACCGCCCAACATGTGTGTGCCTCTGCAGCTCCCACAGGCCCTCACTAACAAGACTACCTCAATTTGATTGCTAGCAGCTCTACTCAATACTGTGGCTACCTTAGCCTGCAGTTGCTGTTCCTACTCAACTATTACTCTTATTCACTTATCACCAGTTGCCGTCCCACTCAGACATAGTAATGTGCACACAGTACCTACCCGTACAGACCCTGTATCAGAGAGGCAATGACTATCAACATTTTTCTCTAAATTTCCCTTTACACCAAACTTAAGGTTTATTTTGTACAGAGGCTTGTAATGTTAACCAAACTAATCCCTTTAAAAAACACAAGACATGCAGTTAGCCAGCATGCAGCACAAATGAACCAACTGCTAATGGATGGGACAAACCAAAAGTTGGAGCAGGCCTGATCCTGAAGGATCTCCAGAAGGGAGCAGTTCCATCCAACTACCTCTCAATAACCTGCCTCTGCAGAACACTGAAGCTAAAGTCAGGCATTAGTGACTTAATGACTAAGATGCGAATAGGCATGTGGCTCAATGCATTGTTGGGGCCCAAAAAGGCATCAGGAGGAACACCAGTAGATAAAGCAGTCACTTGAGACTGTAAGACCAGATAGATCAATCTGTGCACCACCGGGATTTGCTAAAAGAAAGCCTATGACATAATGTCTCAAACATGGGTCCTGGAATACTTGAAGCTGTACAACATCAATAGGACTTCAAGAGTCTTCATGGAGAAATCAGCAGGGCTGGGGAAACAACCCTAGAAGCCAACTTAAAGCCAATTGTGCAAGTCACCATCAAGTTTGGCATTTACCAAGATGCTCTGTCCCAGCTGTTGTTCTGAATAGGCCTGACTCCCATCAGCCAGATCATCACCAAGAGTAGTTACTCACAGTAACTACAGAATGAAGCAATTATAAGCCACTTCTACACTGATGACATCAAGCTGTATGCCAGCAGTGAACAAGACACTGACTTACTGATCCACACCAGGATCTACGGCAAAGACATTGCAATGTTATTTGGGTTGGATAAATGTGGATAGATGGTAACAAAGAGAAGGAAGGTGGTCAGAACTGAGGGGACTCTGCTATCAGAAGGCAACATAGTACATGTTGAGGACAGCCTTAAGTACCTTGAAATCCCTCAGGCGAATTGGAACTAAGAGACTGCTAGGAAAAGAAGCAGCAGTCAAATACCTGTAGGGAGTATTTAACTGCATGGGATGAACAAGGTCTAGGCTGTCAATACCTATGCTCTGCCAGTCTTTAGATACCCTGTTGGCATAATATGCTGGCTAAAAGAGGAGATAGAGGCCACTGACATCAAGAATGAATAGTTCACCCCATATTCAGCACCCTGAGACTTTACAGTAAGTGGAAGGAAGGAGGCTGTGGACTAGTGAGCATCAGAGCCACTATCCAGGATGAAACAACAACAATCCACGAGTACACCAGGAAGATTGCTCTGAGTGATGAAGTGCAAAGTAAATATCTCAGGCAGCATAAACCCAAGGAGGAAGAGAAGAAAGAGTAGGAACAGTCATGGGAGGACAAACCCCTGCATGGTTTGTGCCACTAAGATATGGCTGACCTTAAAATATTCCTACCAGTGGGTGTACTAAAGGACAGCACAAGGGTACTAATCATTGCAGCACAGGCACAGGCTCTGGGCACATGATCAATAGAGGCTGGGTCTACCATACCATGCCATACCATAGGCAGGACTCCAGGTGCAGGCTGTGCAAAGATGCCCCTGATACAATCCAACACATAACAGTAGGTTGTAGGATGCTACTAGGCAGGAAGATGGCCTGCAGAGATGGTTGACACGATGCAAAGGTGCCACCTGCCATTTGTGTGTGAATTTGTGTGTGAAAAGGTGAATGCTGTGCTACAAAAATGCAGTCCACTAACTAAGCCAATGTAAGACCATTAATTTACGAAATCATGAACATGTTAATTGGGTGTTTTTGGTAAGGAGAATTATGATTATAATTCAGTTGAAATCATATAATTTAAAAAATTTACTTGGACAGTTCACAGAATGTTCACATTTTTTTAACTGACATCTTAGAGCTTACCATGACAAGGCATAATGGCATGTGTCACTGAACATGGTGATACTGTACTACAGCATCAGTAAACAGTTTCCAGACACATTTAAGTGAGGAGGAACTATGCCTTAACTACTCAAGAATACACTGGAATAAAGTGCTAAACTAGCAGGCATCCTAGAAAAAAAAGACAGTGTGGATATTAAATCAGAGATATCATCATATCATCTGAAAAGAATGCCATAGTTTTATGGAATGAGAATAATGAGTACCTAGAGTTACTATAATATTTTTATACTGGCCACAAGAATAAACCACAGCAATAAATTGGTTTTATTTTTTTACTCGAGTGATCACCAATGGCAGCAGCACGATGGCAGAGGAGCTGAACAGCTTTTTCGCCCGCTTTGAGGCTGACAACCACAAGCACACACTGCCCGCCCCACACTCCAGCACACATACACTCTCCTATTGAGGGTAGTGAACCCAAGGAAAGCTGTTGGCATCGGATGGCATTCCGGGGATTGTTATCATAGTATGTGCTGACCAGCTGGTAGGGAGGGTTAAAAAACTACCATCGACAGCCTCAGCAACTATAGACCCATGGCCCTCTTGTCTGTAGCCACTGTGCCCCTACAGTGGCCCTGTAAAACACTGTCAGAAATCTGAGAATTGGGACTTCCGGTTTGGGTGAACATGTGAAGGCAGCGTTGTCTTAGTCTTAGCGATAACTTTGAAAACTCATTTTCCCCCAAAACTCCCATCAGCTGAAAGTGGAAGAACTGACATTAAAACCTTGAATACCTAGACTAAACTAAACTATTTCACCAGCGGCTAATGTGAGACATGTTAACCAAGCTTCCTTACAGGAGGAGCTGATTTCTTATTGTGTTATGAAAAATGTGTTCAAGGTTCATATTGATTACTATGGGGGTCCCAATTGGCTTCTTAAAGCTGCAAAAGCTGAGACAAGTAAAGGAGAAGAGGAGAGATGACACAGAAAGGGAAGAACGAACATTTGGGTCTCGTTTTGTTAAATGAAACAGAGGAGGAGGGATGGGGAGGAATGTTTTCACCTGATTTTGTTTATTTTGAGTTCTGTGCTATGTGTGTATTCATTTTACATTGTGCTGTTTCTGTACAGAGGAATTCACTCACTTCTTGCTGCTTGTTCCTTGAGACTGACTTGAAAATCTTACTGCTGGATGCTGAACCATTGCTAGTGTAACCCAGGGGGATGCTGCTGGCGGACGGGCTGTGAGGATTATTTCACTAAACACTGGTGGGCTAAACGCTATAAGCAAACATACAAAAGTTATGACACACATCAAAAACCTAAATGCTGACATAATGTTTCTTCAGGAGACACATTTATGCAACTCTGACCATAGAAAATTAAATAGACCTTGGATTGACCAGACTTTCCAATCTCAATTCAATGTAAAATCAAGGGGTATGGCCTTACTAATACAGAAAAATGTTCATTTCACTTCAGATAAAGTAATGACAGATTCAAACAGTTGTTATGTTATTGTTACCAATACATTTTACACAAAACAGGTAATCCTAGTATCCGTCTATGCTCCCAACTGGGATGACCATAACTGTGTAAGCTCATTATTTACTACCATTCCCTCCTTGCTCAGCAGCTGAAGGTAAAAACAGCATTGAATCAAATTACTCAGATAATAGGCTAATCAGGATCAATAATCTCTGACCCAGACAAAATAAATAACACTTTTAGATAATTTTTCTCCCAACTGTATGCCTCAGAGTCCCTCACAGATGAAAACCAGCTAAATAACTTTTTTGAAAAATTGGACTTACCTAAAGTTTCATCTGAGGACAATCTAAGACTAGATGCCACTCTCACCCTCTCAGAAATTAAAGAAGCGATACAGTCAATGAACAGTGGTAAATCCCCAGGTCCCGACGGATACCCGGTAGAGTTCTATAAAAAATTCTCAGATCAGTTTGCTGATTATTACTCAAAATATATTACTCTATTATGTTTAACCACTCATTTAAGTAAGGCACCCTACCACCCACACTTATGAAAGCTTCCATCTCCCTAATTTTTAAGACAGGTAAGGACCCACTGAGCTGCACATCTTATCGACCAATATCACTCCTCCTGGTGGACGTTAAAATACTCGCAAAAATCCTAGCACAGCGATTGGAATCTGTCATCCCCCTGGTCGTTTCAGAGGACCAGACGGGATTTATAAGGGGAAGACTCTCATATTCCAACAAAAGAAGGCTTCTCGACATCATCCTCTCTCTATCTTCCTCTAACGTCCCAGAGGTCATAATAACTCTTGACGCCAAGAAGACCTTCGACAGGGTAGAGTGGGTCTATCTCCTCTTTTCCCTGAGACGGTTTGGCTTTAATGCTAACTTCATTTCATGGGTCAAATTACTTTACTCCTCTCCCTGTGCCTCTGCACAAACAACCAACGCTCTTCTCCGTTCCCACTTTTTCAGGAAACATGACAGGGGTGCCCGCTATCCCTGTTATTATTTGTGTTTGCAATTGAACCACTATTGGCAGCTCTACAATAGAGGAGGGATTTGGGGGAGCACACCAGGTTTTGTTATACGCAGATGAGCAACTTCTCTAGGTAAGTGATCCCGTATCAAGCATCCCATGCCTCCTAAAATTATTAAATTCTTTCGGTTGTCTATGTGGATATAAGCTAAACATTTCTAAAAGCAAATGCTTCCCAATCAACCTATTGGCCAAAGACATACTGTCATCGACTATACCCTTTAAAATAGCCAACACAGGATTTAAATATCTTGGTGTTACAATTACACAATCCTTGCGAACAATTCGAGAGCAAAACCTTACTTCATTAACAACAACGGTCAAGTCCGATTTACAAAGATGGAATTACTTCCCGCTGTCTCTAGCCAGTAGAATACAAATTATAAAAATGAATGTGTTACCAAGATACTTGTACGTTTTTCAGTGTCTGCCTATTTTCCTTCCCAAATCCCTTTTCACAGCAATAAATGACATTATTTCATCATTCATCTGGGCTGGTAAAGGGCTGAGGGCAAGTCGTTCACTGCTTTGTAGGGATAGATTGGATAGGAGAATGGGTCTGCCCAATCTAATTGGCTACTATTGGGCAGCCAACATGCATAGAATAATATCCTGGTTAACTTCCCCACTTGGTGCCAAAGTGAGTCGGCTTTCTTGTCTCTGCTGGCTTTAACATGCAGTACCTTGCCCTTCTCCCCATCAAGTTTAACCTCTAATCCAGTCATTGTTGGAACACTAAAAATTTGGGCACATAAGACGCCACTTCGGATGGCTCACCCTCCCTCTAGCAATTCCCATTTGCAACAATCACCTGTTCATTCCAACAAAGATTGACCCACAATTCTCAGCCTAAGAAAACAAAGGGCTACGTTATCTGGGAGACTTGTAGATTGACAGTATGTTTGCGAGCTTTAACCAATTAATCTCTACCTTTAATCTACAAAAATCAGACCTTTTCTGTTACTTCTCACTACTTTAAGTTACCTTAAAGTTTAATTACCTTATTTATTTAAACATTGTGAAGAATACTTCTACCTTTCAAGTCACCTGTGTTTTTGCCTGTGGTTTTATTGATTTTGTGCGTATCTTATTTATATATTGTATTTCCATAATTTCATGAGTTTTAGTAAAGCAATTTAAGTGTGTAATTTACTATTCCTCCATAGAAATTAAAAACATGTAAACCCATCAGACACGATGTTGAAAAAGAATGTTTAAAAAAGTCTCCATTCATGACTTTCCAAATTGTGTTTTTACCTTATGGCGTGGCATATAAAAGGATACAAGGAAGTTTATTGGTCATTATACAACAGGTTGCATAATAATTCATTAATTGATTGTAGAAAAAAAAAATTACACATGGAGGAGTGCAGATGGTGCATTAAGTAGTCTCACAGCCTGAGGGAAGAAGATGCTCTTTTGTCCGGTATGGTAGAGGATACTTCTGTATCTTTTGCCTGACGGCAGCAGGGTGAACAGGCTGTGGCTGGGGCGGGTGTTGTCTTTTAGTATCCTTTTGGCTCTGCGCAGGCACCGCACCTCCCCAGTATCACTGATGCTTGGTAGATGGGTACCAATGATGTTTAGGGCAGTTTTAATCACTCGTTGCAGAGTCTTCCTGTCCCTGGCCATGCACTTCCCATGCCAGTTTGTGATGTTTTCAGTCAGGATGTTTTCAATCACTCCTTTGTAGAAGTTGACAAGAACTTGGCGTGGGAATTTTGCTTTCTTAAGTTTCCTTAAAAAATATAGCCGTTTCTGGGCTTTTTTAACAAGGGCAGAGATATGTTAAGTACATGACGGGTTCTCTGCTATGGTGATTCCCAGGAACTCAAAACTGCTCACTTGCTCCACCTCAGCTCCACTGATATAGACAGGATCGTTTGCCTCCTTTTTTCTAAAATCAACTATCAGCTCTTTGGTTTTGCTGATGTTGAGTGTTAAGTTGTTTTCTGTGCACCATTCTGCAAGATGGTTGATTTCCTCCCGTTATGAAAACTCATCATTGTTGGAAATCCGGCTGATGATAGCGGTGTCATCTGCAAACTTCACAGTAGAGTACTCTCCATGTCGGGGGTTGCAGTCATGGGTGTACAGCATGAACAGGAGGGGACTGAGCACACAGCCCTGGGGGGCACTGTTGTTGAACACTAGAGTGGAGGAGGGGAGACTGCTGATCCGAACTGCCTGGGGTCTGTTTGTGAAGAAGTCCAGTATCCAGTTGCAGAGAGTGGTACTGATGCCCAAAGTGTTCAGTTTTCCAATCAGCTTCATGGGGGAGATTTTGTTGAAAGCTGAGCTGAAATCAACAAACAGCATTCTGATGTAGGTGTTGCTTTTCTCAAGGTGAGTGAAGACTGAG
>JAPZDV010000560.1:0-10743 GCA_029814665.1 Acanthurus lineatus
AGACCTGCTCTATATGTAAAGTGTCTTGAGACAACTTTGTTGTGATTTGACGCTATATAAATAAAATTGAAATTGAATTGAATTGAATTGAATTGATCCCTACATAGTGATTCTGACCAACACAAATAACTGACAAAGCTCCTCTGACAGACATTTTGGCTCACAAGTGGTCAAATATCAGACAAATTACTAGAATCTGACTTTTTGGCAAAAATCTCATGAGCCTTGGTAAAATATTTTGACTGCAAAATCCAGTTTGACTGCATGTTACCTTGCCTCAGGTTATCATGACTCAGAGACTTTATTTTTCAGTAAAACCAAATATTGTGGAATAAATAGAAAAATATCCCAGATCTTTAAATTGAATATGGCTCTCAAAATTACAAACTCTATATTGTGTAATCTTCTTGTCAAAATAGGAAACAGAACACAGCTTGGACAACACATTTGTTTTACTGACTCTGAAAGGTGAAGTTCCCATGTTTTTTAAACAGTATAACACATATATCTTATCTTTCTTTTCCACCCAAGGCTGACAGGCTTATATATGTTCTATGGTGATTATCACAATGTTTTCAACAGAAACAGATCAACTCTAATGGAGGATCATTCTCAACTTTTGTGAGAACATGTGGCCCTCACAAATATAGTATCACAAAAGGCAAGCAATTATGTAGTGGATAAGAAAATATAATAAAATAAATAAATAAACGAAAATGTAATAATCAAAAAGGAACTTTTAATGAGAGTGTAAAGCCCAGTTAGAAGGATGTATTTTCCATGGCAGTTGGCAGAACTGTACGTTCAGCTGCTGTATCCCCAGCTCTCCAAAATCAAGTGTTTCTTCTTAATTGCAGGTCAGTGTGAATCTGATGCATCAGCTGCCATAAGCCTTAATTAACTCTGCACTCAAAAGGAGCCTGCAACACCCACCCATCTGTTTGTCTTTAACCTGCAAGTGAAACAAGGAAAGGGAAAGGATACAGAAATAAAGGATTAAGTAAAGATAAAAACTAGTTTTGTTCACCTAGAACGACCCTTTACCATGAGTAAAAATGGCACACTGAGCTCATAACATTACAGCCATCATGACCAACAACCACAAAGGTGGGGGCAAGGCAAGAAGAGTTTTACTGGTTTTCCGTGTCTCTTCCTTACTAGAAGACATGTTTGCTTTTCATACAGTACAAGCTTTTCTATAATACCAGACATTACATATTTGGAGATGCAAAATATGTATCACTTTGCTGATGTAAAATATTTTGTTCATTTCAGTTCTGTTGTAGCTTTTGTGATCTTTCGGTAGTTTTTAATGAGAATGATACATACTGTGTGGCCTGGCTGACCTGACAAAGACACTCTTGGTTAACAGAGAGTAGCTCAACTGCTAAAAGCTGCTGATTCAGTGATAATGGTCATTTAGTACAGTCAGCTCGATTTAAATCACATTGTGCTTTCTCATTAAAAGACAATGAAAGTCACAAAAATACTTATAATCTGATCCCTCACTCATAACACAATCTTTTATTTTTAACTTCAACTCTTTTCAGTCATGTGCAACTGCAGTTGTTGCTTATGAGACTGTTCTCTCATGAAAAACAGCAACATCTGTCATTTCGGTGCTCAGTCATAAAATTTTGCTCTTTAATTTCAAGGACTTGTTTTTGCTAACAGAAACTTTATCAAGTTAAGAAAATCTAACAGGCTTCTACTGGTTTTAAATTACTGACTGATTCTTATTCAGGTTACATACAAAATGCTCTAAAACTACAAAATTAGACAACAACAAAGGTCCGTTGTCCGCAACACCTTCAACATGTTGACATTATGACCCATGAGTAACCGTGGTCACAACTGCATTCTTATATAAGTAGTTAGCATTCATGGGTTAGACCAAGCAGATCTTTGTAAACGGAATTTACTTTAATCTCAACTACACACCTGAAAATTTTACTAAGTGCATCTTGCACAGTTGGGATACTATTGAGCTGACAAAATCAGTAGCCAAAAAATACTAATCATTTATCTCTTGTCAATAACACATTCTACATTCACATGCAGTAGTGTTTAATATTGTACATTTCTTGTATCACTTAAGGAAATATTGCAGCAAAAGACAGCAACAAAAGTTGACCATGTGAGAATGGTTTGGCAGATAGATTAAAATTGGCACAGGTCTGCTGTCTCACTGAACTCATTTTCCTATGACACGTTTGATTGCACCATACACATTGGTTTCGCATCGTGGCTGGTGTGATCCCTTTTCAAGAGGGTCCCATGTATTTCCTTACATCTTAATGAATGAAAAAAGGCCTTTATTGGACAGTGCCACTGTATGACACTTAAAAAGAATGATGAAAAGTGATGTGACTTGCAACAAATATCCTCTGTGAGAACTGAACTGGGGATGTTACAGTTACATGGCATATGCCCTTACTGCAACAGGATGCCTCAGTATCTCTCTTAAACCCACATACCCTCTTTTATGCTTGTAATCCATATAAATGGGTTTACAAAGACAAATGTGAATGTCACCTTAGCTAACTTTTCATATATCAAATAAGATTTGTGATGGGAAAAACAAAACAAAACAAATAAAAAACTAACAAAACACATATCAAATTTACTGATCAAATTTTGCACTTTATCTATTTTGTTTACAGTGGATTCTCAAATACTAAGTCATTTAACCTTTCTGCCGAGAGGCCTTTATTTTGAACATACTGACTGTATATTCAATTTTTTTATTATAATATTAAACTGTTAAAAAATATCAGATTTTCTTCCACCATGAAGCCTCTCTTTTTCATTGTTTTTTATCTGGTCCTGTTTATGCAACCTGAAGGCCAAAACACACAGGCGCCACACTGGTGTGGCACTTCATATGACGCTTCATATGGCGTCAGGTGCCACCCCTAACACACACTGGCAGCGGCATGTCAGCCTGGAATTCTGTCTCTCATTCCAGTCCGCTTGTTAACGGTAGTGTATTAGTTGCCGTGTAATAATGTATGTATTATTAATTAATTATTAATTGAAAATGTACCTATTTGCCAGTTGCTTAAGGAAAGCCCTGACAATAACACCAACACCAACGATATCAACAAGGTGAGTTACTGTCTTATTAATAATTTGAAAAACTAAATAATAGTAGTAATTAGATTATTTAGATAACGTTTTAAAAGCAGCAGATGAACCCACAATTTACTAGCTTTACGTTTAACATTGAGTGTTAAATGTTTAATCTACTGTTGGCATTGATAGTAGGTTTAGCAGTTGTTTTCAGTTTTCTGACCATAGCCTCAAAATTGCTCACACATTTACATGGACGCATCCTCTACCTATTATTATTACTACTGTAATTAGGATGGCCAGATCCATAACACCAAAAAGGATGACACTTTGCAAAACCCAGTTAAAAAAAATAATAATGAAAAAAAACCCGGAAAAAATAGCCTAATTCCAACCCCATAACTTGTAAGAAGTGACTCTGATGTATTTTATGTATATTTTCTATACTTTTGGTCTTTCCTGGCTGTGTGCAAGAATTTCCTGCCAACATGTCTATGCATTTCACTTCACACAAATCTGCAGCTCTGCTTTGTCATCCCTGTTAAAATCTATAAGAAATTTCAGATAATTATTTGACATGTTCATTTAAAGATTTGTTAAATCAGAAATCTTTGGGTAGTGTAAAATAAGACAAAACATATTTGTTCATCATTACTCATTTTTTTGTTCAGGCCTTTTTATATATTTAATACATCATTAGAGAAAGTACAAAATAGAGACAATTTGAAAAGGAGGACAAAGCAGCACCAGTAAATGGACATTATGTTTCAAAATTGGACCATTCAATCTAAAACCAGACAACACAAATAGTTTTACATTTTAACCTGTCAAATTTATTTCAACAGAAGTAATGGATAGGAAGAGGGTTGCTGTTCTTCTTCTGCTGTGCCACTTACTGCGGGCAAAGAAAAGGGTTTGGGTGCACCCCATCAATGAACAGAGGCAAAAGCAGGGGATATATCAAGATCTGGTCCAGGAGCTTCGGGCAGACACTGAAAGGCACTTTAAGTATCTCAGGATAAGTGCAGCTGAGAAAGATACTAACGGTCACCAAATGGCAGATGGCACTGAATTTCTTCTTTTCTAACCTCAAGCTACAGCAGTTGAAATGTACAAAACAGCTTTGCCAGCCGCAACCAGCCATGCTAGAAACAGAACAGTTACATGGTTCTGCAGTGCAACACATCCAGGTGCATCAGGATGCTGTACATAGAAAATAATGGGGGAAAGTGTTTGAACGCATGTCTGATGGCACCGGTGTGTTTTGGCTTTTACTGTTGTTGTTGTTATGAATGTAGTTTAATGGAATCTCCAAGCATTTCAAAAAGTACAACACATTTTTATGCTATACTCACCACTCTGCTTAAAACACTGTTGGAAAAGAGAAATTCTAAAATATGGTTTCATTAACTTTTTTGTTGTTGTTTTTGCTTTCATTTTGTGTACTTGGTCTGTATTCATCACACATGTTTATTAGGGGGCTATTAATTCAAAACAACTGTTTAATTTTTAATTTTTAATTTTATTTTCGTGTATGTGATAATGTGACACAATATTTGTCTTTTTACATCACTAAAATACCTTGAGTATAAAAAGACCTTTAACTCATTAATTTTGTATTTTGTCTGTTTCCTAAAAAAGTGTTCAACAGTTGCAAATATTGAAAATGTCAACATTCATGAGCTAAACACTTTGTATAAATCTAACAAAAAAATTAACTCATCTGCAATTAATAAAGTAGAAAATTGGTGGTACATGGAACAAAATTTCATAATAAACAGACAAAACTTCATGAAGTGCAACATCATATTCTTCGCTTAAAGCAGATATATCAAATCATGTGCAACTGTAAAGAGTTTTTCACAAGCTTGAAACTTGCAAATAACACAGGTAAATAAGTTAGATGTAACTTTACACAAAATCTTGAGGAACCAGTGTATACCTTGTCTTTACTTCACATTTAGTACTTTTTCAGTACAGCAGAGAATCCCAGATAATAAGTTTCCCAATTTGTTTATTAGCTTATTAATCAAAGTTAATTCATGCCATTCAAATATTTGCATATCATCTATTACAAATAGGATGTCAATATGCCAGTCCAGCTATTGTTATAACAGTATAATGTTCTAAAATACTTAGCAAAAGGGAAAAACAAAATGGCAGTTCAGACAAGTGAAACACATTTATAATAAACATACTCACTGCTGCTGCCCAATCAGGAAAACAAGGAGAAAGAGAGAGAAAAAAATCACTGGGCATACTGAATTGATTATCTAAGTGGATGGATCCAAGAGCCAGTTTCAGGATGAATACATATTTTTGTTATGCTCCTGTACAACAACAAAACAAGAGATACAATGGAGTTTCAATGCTGATTATGCTAATAATGAACAGGACTGATGACAGACTGACAGCAAAATACACTATCTGTTTAATGTGTTAATATAGAGGCCTTATTTATAGGCAGATTTCAGGCATTCTTGGCACTGACAAAGTAAAAAAATGAATAAATAGATTATAAAAAATTTAAAGAAACTACTTAAATGATATAAAACCTGTAAAATAAAACACAAATAAGGAAGTGGTGTTCATGTTCTTCATTTTAGTTTAAATTAGGGCTGTCAGTCGATTAAAATTTTTAACCGTGATTAATCGCATTAGTGTCCTGAGATAACTCGCAATTAATCGCAAATAAATTGCAAATTTTTTTACCCTGCTCTATATGTAACTTAACAAGATATTTATTGTGTTCTTATACTCTAGAAAAAATTAGAGAGGACAACAATAATTCCTTGGTCATCATGTGGTATTTAAGAGTGGACATGCTCCGGTGGTAACTTAGTTCACATTTACAATAAATACAAATTACTTTTGTTTTGACCAGAGAACCATCGGGCAAAACTTTAAAGCTAAACTTTCCGTTTAAAAGTCCCTTTTCTGTATCAATTTCTGCTTTGTAACCGTTTGCAATGTTATTTTAGCACCACTTCCTGAAACTAGGGGAGCTGGCAAGGCACAGACTGTGCGTGTTTTAATCGCGCGTCAAAAAAATTAGTGCTGTTAAAAGGAGTTTGAGTTAACGCATTATTAATGCGTTAACTTTGACAGCCCTAATATATACATTTATACACACACACACACACACACACACACACACACACACACACACACACACACACACAACCACAAACACACACACGCATATATATATATACACATATATATATAGAGAGAGAGAGAGAAAGACAGAGAGAGGTATTTATATTAACCTAATAATATAATACCTTGTTTGTCAGTGAAACGTGAATTAACATATTTGGTGAGAACAAAGGAATCACAGGCTACCAAATCTGCTGAGCCCCTAATAACTCTAGTAAAGTTTGAATATAAATCATATAAAAACTTCTCAAAATATGTTATGTACTTTAAGTAAAGCTTTTTTCATGTACTTAAGTGTATTCTGTCCCACTTTAGTTACATATTGATGCTTATGAGTCTAGCCAGTGTCATATCATGCAAGAACCTCTCTAAATCAGCCATCTTGTGTCACAGAGGCTAACCCCCCGGTTTTACAGCTCTTCTTTGGTCTAGTATTATTCCATACCCTACGCTCAGTCTGCAGGGGACTCATTGTGTCCCGGTCACTGGATAAAGTTTGAAGAATTGACCCCTATGGCCTCCACTGTCCAACTCTATTCCATGCCATCATCTCTCCCACTAGGTGGGCATTTTGCATCAAATGGAGGAGAAGTAGCTCAAGCGTCTAGTGTCATTAGCATTTACGGTATTGTTTATTTGATGCTGCAATATAACCAAACTATTCAAAGAGCGACAGTTCAAATTCATGTGTTCATCTGTGGACCATAAATAGAACTGATATCTTGATGCATAAGTTTAACTTCTCTTGTTATTTACAACTTAAAAGAAAAAACAAAACCGTAAATGAAAGAAAGTTTATTAACAAATTTCAAAATGTTCATTTTTCATGTTTTTTGCAATTGTTTTGGCAGTTCAGTATGTTGTATGTTACGGGCAAATTCATGAGTTCCCTGCATCATATTAATTTTTATGTTATTTGTGTATGGCAATTGACAGGGGCTTCACAGGGTGGCTGCACTGACTCTAAAATCCACATATGGTCGCTAAACTCCTCCAGCTCAATGTTATGTCAATGAGCAACGGTTTATACAACATCAGTGGCTGTGGTTGAGGAGCACTTGCAGACATTTTGGGTTGTTTTGCATGTTTCTTGTGACATGGACAGATCTGTAATACCTAAGCTGTTTACTTACATGTCTGTTTAAATTGTAAAATCATTGTAACATTTGAGTAAAAACAAAGAAACAAAACCTTGTGTTGCTGTTGCTGTTAATACACATTTCTGATGGGGTGTTCTTCAGTGTGAAAGGCTTTCGACTTAATTTGAAGAGAAACTTTTTTTTGTAGCATTATGTTCATAAGTTAAGCAGTACATATGGTTACTACTCTAAGCCATCTGAAAAATAAAAAAATACAGCATTTCTATCTTTTCAAACTTATTTTGTGCACTTACTTTTTACAGATCACTGTCAATCACAACTACCTCATAAGCAATGCACAATTTGCTGAAATAGTTAAAAATAAACAGTAACTGAACTCATAGCAATTTCTACCTCATCAAACTAAGAGTTTTACAATTTGCTTCTGATTCACTCATTTGCTCACACACACACTAATGGTGCCGAAGCAATGCAATGCACTAGCCTACCACTTAGGGATCAGGTCTGTCCCAAGGACACTTTGACATGCAGATGGGTGGACCAGGGGATCAGATTACTAACCCACAGATTAGTGAATGACCTGCTGAGCCTCAGCCACTCCGTGATGCCTCTTGGATAGGTAAACATAGCAGACTGGAAATTTAGCAGTACGAGTTGATGTATCTAGAACATAGATCTAGTAACTCTGATAATCTGGCATTAGTGGGCCTTTGAAAGACATACAGAGTGGGAGGCAAATGAGAGGTAATTCAATGCAGAGGATTAAACAGAAATGTTAGCTGTTAGTTATTCGTGACTTGGGTCTCATGTCATGTTATGTACTTTGTTTGTTTTGATGTGAGACAGGCTTATTTGAAGGCAGTTCTGTTTACAAGCTGTATGAACTCTAAAACACACACACACACACACACAAAAATGTATAAGTGGATGTCAGATTGCATTTAAGGCAAAATTGATGTTTAAGCCCATCTGCCTCTCTTGTACATACACGTTGTTACTAGACTGCCTTTATTATTTACTATCCTTGTTAATCAATTGTTGCACACAGAAAAAGTGCAGCCAAGAAAACTCCTGTGTGGTGCAATAATTGGAGCACTGTTTCAAACACGTTAAGAAAGGCAGAAGGAAGAAGTGTGAAGGAAAGACAAACAAATCAAGAGAGAAGGAAAGCACTCCAAATGAAACAAATGGAGCAGAATGCGTGCTGGGAGTCTCTAATTCTCCCATATCTCTGTCTAACTTACACACCTGGTAACAATTGAAAAGTGATCTTATTATTTACAATTACTCTTTCTCTTATTTACTGTCACACACACAGTCAAAAAATGAGACACCCTCAATCACACACATTGCCTATTTGCCAGGATAACAAGGACTATTTATGATCGACATCAAACTTGGTTCATTTCACTTTCACAGTTTTTTTTCCACAGCAAATTGGTAATGTCACAGGTGTAGACACACACACACAGACATGGACACACAAGCTGAAACAACTGCAAGCAACAGCACACAGACCTCCAAACACCTACAAAGATATAAAATATTTTTGAGTTATTGCACAAACAATGCTCACATGCACAGTTGCACTTGCACTTACATTCACTTACACACAGATGCCCACACACACAAACATTTAGGGAAAACTGTAAAGTCAATAGTAAAATGTGTATGTATGTAAATAAAAAGCCAACTGATACGTGAAAGCTATTTTAAAAAAAATATATGACCACATTTGTAAAAAAGAAAGAAAAAAGATTACCTCATTTGTAAAAAACAAACAAAACAAGAAGAATGTGAATGAAAAATAAGTAAAACTAATAAAATCAGATACTTCAAGAAGAAGTACAAGAGAATGTAAGACTTTTAAAAACAAAGGACTAAAAAATGTTTATCTTTGATGCCAGGTGGAAAACATTTAAAGCAGTATAACTTATTGAGCATTAATCTTCGAAGAACTACAAAGGTTAGAAGAACCTTTAGAAGAAGGTTAGAAGAGGTTAGAAGAAATAGAACTTGCTTTTTTTGTGAATAAAACATTGAAAGCCCCACATGGAATAAATACATTTTAAAATACAGTGTTTTATAATCACTTCATGACTAGTTTCAGAACCTTGATGTCATTCATAAAAAATCTAGACACAAAACTCAAAATATTTGCCACTTGCAACACAGACTGTCCAATGTTCATAACACGGCATTGTGCATTTGTATCTTTTAAGACACCTTATACTCACAGAATTGCTGGTTCAAACAACTAATTTTATCACACTTACCACAAGGACATTTCATGAGATCACCCACACACAAGATAATCATAGTTTCACTGTTTACTTGTTTTTACAACCATGGATATTAAGGTTCAAAATGTATAATACATTTTTCATCATGGTGCTACATATAAAGTTCCTGTTAAATGACCAGTGGAAAGAATACTATAGAGGAAGTGGAATCATTGAAAGAATCTAAAAATTACTAATGAAATACAACTCTGTTAACCACAACATAGGTTCCCTTTGAATGGAGGCAACTATCAGTCCTCCTCTTCCTTCTCTTACCTCTATGGTTTGCCACCTGCCTGTTCTATTTTACAGAACTGCTATGTTGCTGTGGATGCAATTTATGTATACTTGTACCACAAGACGAATTCAGTAATGGTAGTTTTCATAAAAATATGCTTTATTTTAAGAATGAGTAAAGATTGAGGAAGAATGCGTACTTATTCACCAAAAAAACTAATTAATTTTATCAGTTTAAACATTAGTTTTTCTTTGTACCGTATTCAAGATGAATATAGATTGAAAAGGAATTGCAAATACAAATAAAATTGTATTGTGTTCTTATTTACTTTTTACATAGTGTCAACTTTTTTGGAATTGGGTTTTTTGTACTTAACAAAAGAAAAAGTTTTTGGTTTATGTGTACTATAGCCACGCAATTGAAAGTTAGTCTTAGAGGTTTGAAAAATGAGCATTTTTTATTATTGGTTTTGAGTTTTGTGTCCAGAGTTTTGAAAAATGACATCAAAGTTCTGAAACTAGTGCCAAAATGAGTGTAAAAAACTGTAAAATAAACTTTTTTTAAAATCTTTGTTAAAAAAAAAAAAGTGGGGGCTTTTCTAAGGTGTGTCCCAGTATTTGTTGTGACTTAATTAGTTTGGGGCATGACGTAATGACAAAGAAAAGTCTGTTCCAATTTGCACTCTTATTTCTCCAGAGACATTTGTGGCTATATTAAAATAAAATAAATAACAAATGACGGAGACACTTCTGTTCTAGTGTCTTTAGGTGTTTAGTGTATCCTCGTGTAACAGGGTAGACTGCGTTGTGTAATGGTGATGGTGAATCAGGACAACAGTCGCTTTCCGCGCCAACACAAATTTATTTCCTGGCGATGGAAATACAAATTCAGA
>JAPZDV010000561.1:0-10729 GCA_029814665.1 Acanthurus lineatus
AGGTAATGATGTTGAAGGAGGGAATTGGTAAGCTGCTAAGGTGTGGGTGGTGCAAAAGTTTGTGGAACTGAAGCAGCAAAGATGAGAAAGACAGAAAAAATGGTGTTTCAGTATAGAAAACGCAAAATCAAATTCAACAGGCTTGAGTAAATGAGTTAATTCAGACAAGCATCCTAAAAACACTGTCAGTCAGTGCAGTCAAAACATGCCTGAAGAAACACTGTCATCTGACCAAGTCTCTATGATTTTCTCTACACACTCAAGGGGTGTGAAAGATTGCATGTACACAGGCATAAGATGATCACTTTGACGATATGAAGCTCTGAGGAAAAACATTAGCAGGGACTTGCAAGCACCAGACTTGTGACTTGTGACACTTGTATCACAAGTCACAGATCAGAGGGCAGAGAGTCATGGATTTATGTGTGGTGGCACAAGACAATTATTGTATGCATCCTGGCAGTTAGCATTGAACCTATGCGTGCCATTAGCAATCAGCTGAGCTGCTGCGGACGAGTTGGCCTGTGAATGAGCTGTGAAGAGCAGCAATTGAAATTCACGAGGCAAATAGTAAGGGTGGAGTGAGATTGACATGATTCACACATGTATGTGTGTATGTATATAAGAGAAACTAAATCTGCGAAGGAGAAGTTTGTTTGATGAAAAGAGTCTTGTTGCTGTTTCACTCCTTAGCAAATACTCAAGATGCTCCAATTTTATCTTTTTATTTTGAAATCATGTTGTAGTATTACCGGAAAGTATTGCCAATTATCTGTAATGATGATCTCATAGGTACATTTGCCCTTAAGCAGTGATGTATAATTACAGGAACTTATCTTGACAAAGAAGAAGGCATTCAGAAAAGAATGAAGTAGTGCACCCTTGCAACATATAACTCACTTAAACATATAGCTTAAGTAAGCCATCTTCAACAAATAATTTCCTCGGAATCACTCAGATATTAATATCCTTCAGGTTTAGTGCATGTGTCTCAGCTCACTGATATCACTGATGCTCACAAAATCCTCCCCATTATTTTCTTGACAGCTTCAATCACAGACTGCAGAGCCTTCCTGCACATGCACATTAAATGTCAGTTTGTCATCTGTCAAGTCAAATTGCTTTCTATCTCTGTAAAAGTTAATTTGGCAGAGAAATTTTGATTTCTTCAGGTTTCTTTTCCTTCTTTCTTTCTTTCTTTCTTCTAAACAAGGGTGGAGATGTCCTATGTCCATGTCAGGCCCTGTGGGATGTTTGTTCTCAGAAACATGCATGTTAATATTAAAAGACAAGAAGCAGCCCAGCCATGGCCTGTTAAACCTGCTGCCATCTGAAAAGATAGAATTATAGAATAAAAGAACTATCTGCCATACCACCAGACTAAAGAGCAGCTTTTAAAAACACTGCACAGATGATCATTGAAGTGTGGAAGATATTTTAATTGCTGTTTTAGAAGATTTTGACAGAGTTCGCATTAATGGTGTGTGAGACGGGAATCATTCTAAATCTTAAGCTGTGAGACTTCTCATCCTACCTAATCACTCAAATTTAAAAGGTAGGTTTCCATTTTGGAGAACTTATCAATAATCTATTTGCTCACATAATTTTCTGGTTAAGAAGTAGCATAAGGTAACTACAACTGCTCTCAGTCTTCTGCTTTGTGTTGTAAAATGATCAGTAAATGATCTTGAATCTTGAATATACTTCAGTTAAGTATCTGATACTTTCAGTTGGTATTTATTGCATTTTAGTATTCAGTAGAGCCCTTTGGCCCAATCCTGTTCGCTTAAAAATGATAAATGAATCATAGCAGGAGGAACTTGTAACAGTACATCTCTCTCTCTCTTGTTTTTCAGATACATGGTCAAACACAAATCTCACCTCAGGTTCTGAGCTCAAATCACAGCATCAATCCTTGACCTCCTAGCTTACTTTGGCAAACCTCTTGCAGAGGTCGGCCCTCTCATACTATCTCATCTTCATAATCCCCACCTTAACTTTTTTGCACTGAATATTGATTTTGTTTTGCAAAAAAAGAACAATGTGATGTTCTCATACTTGTGAATATTGGTGATGGCTGTAAACTTATACCTCTTAACATTTAATCAGAAATTACATCTTTGATAAATTACAATGTGATTAACCAGGCTGTAGAAAATAGTGCACCATTGCTGACTTACATTGTGAAGCTAAAATTCTCTATCACTGGTTTAACAGGTTGTGAACTAAAGCAAGCTGGTCTGAGCCATGAAACTTCCTTCCTGAAAACTGATCCCACCTGGCTCTGAATGTGGCTAAAGCTTCCAAGCAGACAGCTGTGTAAATTTGACGAGTATGTAGCGAGGTGAACATTTCAACCAATAGATGGCAAGAGTAGTTTGAGTTTTACCAAGTGACACACAGTCACACAGTCTCAAAGTTGTGTCTTACACTTATTTGTGCAGATTCACTCCATCTGCCCTCACCATAGCAACCAAGGCCGAGGGTAGGGATGTTTATGTTGTAATACCCAGTAAGATCCTGAAGGTGTGACCTTATTCAGATATGTAGTTTAGGACTGGTGACGTGTGTGACACAAATACTTAAATCCACCTTACACACAGGAAAGCCTCAGATTAGTGGTGGCAGGACTCATGATCACCTTTTGATGTCGCTAACACTGACCTCTTTGGTGTCAAGTTCTACAATAAGGCCCATTGCACCCCTCTGAACAACTCAGACTGATACAGCAGCAGACTGTTGACACATTCCAGCCCCCAGTATGCTTGTGGTCAGATCCACCAAACACCTAAATCTCAGGATTGAGTCTCAGAAACTCGCATCCAGGTTTGTTGGCCCATCTCCAATCTCTAAAGTGGTTGATGAGAGTGCATCCCACCTTCCATGAGAGTCAGGTCAAACCTGCTCCAGAGAGCTCTTTGGTCTCTGCCTCCAATCCCCTTCCCCACCCCCAGATCACCGATCATTGATGGCAGTCCAGTCTACACAGTGTGCAAGCTCTTGGTCTTTTGACGACAGGGACACAGTCTTTATTACCTGGTGGATCGGGAAGGCTATGGTCTGGAGTAATGCTCATGGGTCTCTGCCAGGACCCATCCCTCATCAGGAATTTCCACCACATACATCCACATGATCCTGTGCTGCCGCATGCCTGCCCTTAAGAGCAGGGTACTGTCAAAACCTGTTTAGTTAAGTTACCCTTTATGCATTATCCCTATGTTACTTGTCTTGTGGTTCAGATTTAATTTTGAAACTCGCATGTTGACTTGTTTCAGGACACTTCACTTCCTGCCCCTCTGTATTTCCCTCCTGTGTGATTACCTGCCTCACCCTAATGTGTTTCACTTGTGTCTTATTTCTTTCATTCATAGAGTATAAGGTCTCTATGTTTTGTCCTTTCTGTGCCAATTCTTCTTGTTTCCTCTTGACAGCAGTCTAGCATTTCCTCGTGTCTCTGTGTGTTACATGGTCTTTGACCTCAGTCTGTTGTACAACCTAGTCTTAGCCTGCTCCTTGCATTAGAGTCCAATCCTGTGGTTCAGCCTGATATTTTCTTCCTTATTTAAGACTATCATTGCAGCTACATCGGTCCATCTTCAAAAACCATGGTATATCATGACACTTAGCATCTTGCCAGTTGGTTTGTTGAAATTGACATTTTGCACTACCTTACTTAGAAATAGGGGGAATCTTTGTCTTACATGAAATCCTCAAATTGGTTTTGGACATTTGATACATAAAAAGTAGGGGTTTGTTGCCAGTCATTCAAACCTCAATCTCAATCTCTAGTATCTGAATAAATGTATAAACTAGCTTTTGAAATTACTTCAACAACATTTTAATACATGTAAATGTTTTACTGGCAGTGTATTCTGTCCATTCTGCACATATGAAACTCATACAGTAGAGCACTGTAGATTATACATTACAAAAAGTAACTCATGCACCACCGTGAATCACAGCTTTTTCATTTGTAAATATAAGTGTATATTAGGTTAGGTGACTTTATTTGTACCCGTGGCTAGATTTGTTTTGCAGTATAACAGAGTGAGCATCCATATAAACCCTCTTGTAGTTTGACTTACATTTTATTTATTTATTTTTTCATTTCTCTTGTAAAAAATTGGCAAAAAGTTCAGTGTAATTAAGTTTAAAGCCCTCAAGGCAGAAAAAATACATCATTCGCATTATTCCCTGCCTCCCAGTCTTCACTCAGGCTTCGCTTTTTTAAAAAGAAAAAAAAGCTCACCAGTGCTTAACACTGAGGGCTTCTTGGAGGCTGCAGCTGAATATTATCCACCTTTTGTCCGCAGGGAGGGCATTCTAGAGGCCAAAGTTTCATGCTTTTTGCACTTTTGCTGAATTTTTTTCAAACATGGTGGCACAAGTTTGGGAATTCCCTACTCCAGCACCCTCCACACCAACTGTTAGCTCAAAACTTAGTTACCTCAATATTAAATAATAAAAAGTTTTAAAATGCTACAAAAGTGCCTTTTTAAAGCTCAGCTTATTCTCACTGTATTGAATGCTCTACCTGGATATCCCACAATGGCTTTCTTTGCTTGGCATAATATACCTTTTGCATGGTCTGACTGTCCCAGCAGTAGAAGTCTGTTACCTAGCTGTAGCTGGCTTATTTTTTTCACAATATTCTCATTAAAATGCAGCCCTTGACCGAGTTAAATAGCTACAACAAAGACAAATTAAAAGTACAATAACAATAGAGCCCTTCCCCGGTGGGGCTCGGGCTCTAATGATTATTCAATTGTTGTAGTAGGACAGAGGCAGTCGATAAGCTTGTATTGCACAGAACATATTTAATAAAAGTCTCCAGAAGCACACTTTGTGGCTGTGCCTGGCAAATGCAGCCTGTTAAACACCACAGAAAAGAGAGGCAGCTACATCTGAAGTATGGAAGTTAGTTATCAAACAACAGTATTGTGTCAAGAAAAATGATGCCATAAACTATTTGCTGGATTCTGATGCTGAAACTATTTTTTGAGGCAACTTCTTAAAAAACATTTGTGAAGCTGCTGAAATAAGGAACAAGATCATTTATTTATCAGGCTCAAGAGTTGTTATGTACTGCTCTGAAATGTTTGGGAACTTCTGTTGAGCACATGAGAATCCTGCACATGACAGGCAAACGCTGACATCAAGTATCAAAAACAAACTGTTTGATCACATCATAATCATCACTATAAGTTACTTTAATACATGACAAGCAGGATGGTTCCTTTTTTTTTTTTGTTTTATAATCAAATTTGCTGCTCTGTGACTGCAGTCTGACCTTTGGCCTGACCTTGTTTGTGGTTTCATAATGCTGATCTCTTATCACAGCAGTCCGGGAAATCATTTGGAAATCTGGACTCAGAGTAAATAAATCACTGTTGTGGGTGGCTGAGTACAGGCTCGACATGAAAAGAAACACTACATTTGCGGTAATGTTGCATCAATAACACATACATTATAAACAAGAGTTTAAATAAAATAGTAGAAAATCATCACTCATGAGAAGAGCAATTGTCTTGATGCATTTAAATTAAGGTGTTTGCTTACTAAGCTACATAGTTTGTGAAGCTTGTAAGATAATTTCACAATATGAGGTAATATTAACAATATTTCAATTATAGGATACTAAACCCTTATTGCTATAATTTGTTTTTTGTACTTACACTTACAATATTAATTATGCAAGCCTTTGTAAGCCTTCTAAATACAACTAAAGCAAAAGTTCTTCCATATCTTGCATCTTACATGTATCTCTGAGATCAAAATGCAAAAAATAAGTTCTGCTTCCCCTGTGCGTATGTGTTTACACTGTTCTCGCTGCATTTTGTCAGAGTGGTTTCACCAAAGCAAACAGCATGATGTCAGAGTCACAGCAACAGTTTTAACTGTTTTTGGGAAATGCCCTGAACAATCATTAACTGGTGTTGATCTTAAGTGGGCTCTTTGCTCTGCTTTGATTAAATCTTTGAAAAATGAGCTTGCAATATCTTGGACTTACTCTTCTGGTTGCATTTCCTGGAGTGCTACATGGTAAGAACATTACATTCTGTCACTTATTATTTCAATGTTTTTAAAAGCATTTTGATTTAGTGCTCCCTTGCCTTTCACTGTTTCAGCCCAAAGTCCAGCAGAGTCCTGTGATGCTCCCAAGCTGAGGAATGGTTATTTAGTCCCTGATGATAAAACATACGCTCATGACACTGAGCTCACCTATGCCTGTGATATGGGATATCGACCAGGAGTTGAGGGTTGGTGGGCAACAATCACCTGTCAAAATGGCAGCTGGTCACATGTCCCACAATGTATAAGTAAGTGTTCTTTAATAAATCCACTGGTTTGTTTGAATGCTGAAATGCCGCATTTTCAAGGTTGAACTGAATGTTACCTTTTTATGTTTAATTAGTTTGTTTTTCATACCGTTTGGATTCTTTTAATATTTAATGATTACTTTAAAAGGATGAAGTCACCCATCTGTTACTGCACACCTTAAAGCTTTAATGTTGGTACAGTTGTAAATGATGATAAGCCAAGCAACATCTTCATTTATATTTAAGAATTTAACTGTCGTATCCCCTCTCTGTCTTATGCAAATAATCAAATAATCCAAGCATGTAAGGCAAAACTTAACTATTTCTGGTTTTACTTCATTGAACAGACAACAAATAGCTCTGATACCTTACATAATAAATATTTATGAAATTTTAATATTTGCACCTCTCTGATGACTCAGTTATTGTAAAATTTTCATATCCTCTTAACTGTCGGTGGCAGAATCCTCTATGTTTGTTTGATGAGCCCTCAGTTAATAACAGCACTTCTAACAGTGATTAGTCATTAAACTCACATAATGTCAGCTAGCTGTCAATGCTCAGTAAAAACCTCCATTGATAAACAAGAACTCTTAAAACTGGATTCTTTTTTTCACCCTCAGATGTAACAGCCTGCTTTCCACCAGAGATAGCCAATGGAAACTATGCAGAAAGCTCAAATGGTTGGTATGGGAATGGACATAAACTCCGGATAATATGTGATGAAGGATATGAACATAAAGATTATGTTGCCACCACCAAATGTGCAGACGGACAATGGTCCTCTTTGCCAGTCTGTCAGAGTAAGTCTGTCACATGTTCTTCATCAGTAAACTATAAAACTGAAATGACCAGAAAGATATCAGTGCCTTCATCACGCTCTCTTCTGCTTCAGCAACCAAATCAACCAAGTAGCTCCTCATCTGAGAACCTGCCTTTTAATGAAGATGATTGTGCTTTTACTCACAGAGAGCTTTGATTCCTGTGATGCCCCTGAAATCCCCCATGCTGTCATTATTGGTGAAGGAAACAAGGAGGTTTTTGCTGCAGATTCATTCGTGCAGTATGAATGTAAAGACGGATACACTGCAGAGGGAGCAGAAAAGAAATTGATCTGCATAGGTGGAACCTGGTCTGAAGGACCAACGTGCAGTAAGTCAACAATGTGTTTATATACTCTATATATTTTTTAATTTAATGTAAAAGAGACAACCATTGCTCTGGACATTAAAACAGACAACAATAAATAAATAAACAATACCAAACATCTAAGACCATGAAAACATCAATGACAAAGGGCTGCAACAATTCAAAACTATTAAAAACTACCTATCTAAAACAGTGATGGTGGCACAAACATAAAACCATCGTCCATCCAATAGATCAGAAAAAGTGTCTGTGTACCTGTGTCTGACCTGTTCAATGATTGACTGTCCACAAATGATGTGATGGCTCTTTTTTTTTTGGGTATTCAAAACCTGCGTCCAGAGGGAGGGGGGACAACTTAGGGAAAGGAGGGTGGGATGGATTTCTTTCACCTTGTCGATAATATTCATACTCTGAACTGACAGATGCCCCCCCAACTCAGCACTGGATGGCAAATGTCACCACACTCAGTATAACGGTTTTTATATAAAACAATGTCAGTCTTGTTGTGTCTGTGTTAAAACTAAGTAGTTTCCTTTAAAAAAAAAAAGTACCGTTGCTGTGCTTTTGTGTATGTAGCCAGTAAGTTAGCAGTCCCGCTGAGTTTGGAGTCAGCAATGGCACCCAAATCCTTATACTCCTCCATAGTCTTAATGGCCGTACCTATAGACTAAGAGGTTGCAGGTGGACCCTTTTCCTCAAAGCATCACCATTTATTCTGTTTCTGAAATGTTTAAAATTAATGAGTTTTGTTTGCACTATTCATGGCGGTGATCCACGTCAGTCCTGTAATCCAGTTCATCATCTGTTCTTATTGTATATTGGAATTTTATTCTTTTTTCCACAGTACAGTTTATATGTAATATTGTTACATTCAGGCTAAAGACTCGAAAATTAAAATTAATTCAAACCTAAAAACTAAAAAATAAATCAAAACCTAATGACTTTTGTTTGCACTATTCATGGAGGTGATCCACCTCAGTCCTGTAATCCAGTTCATCATCTGGTAAAAGATCCACTGAGGCAACATCATCTGCAAACTTAATTAATGAGCAACTGGTATGGTGACTGACACAATCATCAGTGTTTAAAGTAAAAAAAACAATGGCAATAATACACATCCTTGTGGCACATCCATACATTTCACATAAAGGACCTATATCCCGATGGTGTAACATCTGTCTCAAGTTAACATTTTGAATATCTAATATTGTTCCATTTAGGTAAAACACCTGAACCAGGTACTGGACAGGGTGGCTCTGCAGAGGTGAGACCAGGTGACAGACACACTACATCAACTGGCCGGGAGACACAACCTGCAGGTAAATGTTTGCAGAGAAGGTTGTTATTGATCTGTCTCAGACATGAATCAGTATATGCATTCATCTGATCTTTCCATAGTCTATTTTTATTGTATATTGGAATTTTATTCTTTTTTCCACAGTCCAAGTGTTATGCTACTTACTGCTACCTTACTTTCCCTTTTCCTTAACTCCTTTGCATTTTCCATCATTAATATCTGTTTTTATTAAGACTCAAACAATCGTACAAGTTCAACAATGTATGACAACAACATGAACAAAGGGACCCTCTTTATAGAAGTTTCCTACTGAGACAACAGATATTTTTCCTACAACTATTATTTTGTCCTCAATTAAATATTTGACATAATTTACTGGAATCATGTAGTTAATACCAAAGGGGAAATGTTTACAATCTGACAAAACAAACATTCACATGAATGAAACTAATGTCTATCAGCAAGCTTTACAAAGGGACCCACTTTTGTTAAAGCAAAGGTCCCATCAACAAGAAGAAGTTATGCTGCCAGAGTGACAGAATTCCAATCTATGTTACATTTGCAGTGAAGTCAAGTTAATACAGCAACACAAATGGGTGTTTGACATTTCTTTTGTTATTGATACTTTGACTTTCAAAAAGTGACAACCGGAAAAGCCTGAACTGTCTCGCTGCATTAATAGCTGCATGCTGGTGCACTTTATACCACATGCTGCATTAATCGACACTGTGTTGTTTCACAGCAGGACTGAGGTACAAGTCGATACCACTGTTTTATTTCTAAAAGTCCTTCTCAGATGTCACCCAAATAAATCAAGTCTTGTTGTTTTTGACTTTTTGCAGAAACAGGCTGTGTGATGCCTGCCCGTAGATATGTTGGAGAAAATGTATTCATAATCCTTTCTGAAGATGTAATTCTAAAGGAAGGAGAGAGGAAGTTTATTGCCTGTGGCTGGCATTTTCACCATAGCCTTTTCCAGTGCAATAATGGCAGAATAACTTATTCCCGATGTAAGTATATATGTAAGCTCCACATATTTTAAATTACCATGATGCTTTAAGTGTTAGCCTTTTATCAGTTAGCATAATAAATATTAACTCTCTAGGATATAAATCACATAAGTAAGGTCATTTGAAGAAGATAATAAGAAAAGAAAACACAGAAATGAATTCATAAACCTCAACAGGACTGATTTCTATCAAAAAGATTAAACAATCATTGTTTTATATATTCAAATTGTCAAAAAATCTTGCAAAAAATCCCCAAACTAGGCATTAATGGATTTTTTAAGTATTTGCTTGTGTAACCAATACCACATTTAGCTAAACTGTTGTCCAATAACATTTTAAAGGAGACACACTGTTGAACTATGTGACATGATCTGTCCATACGACTGTAAGAAAGAATATAAGAAACTACTTAAAAGATACTGGGAATGACGCTTTGGGCTCTATTTTTGTAGACCAGGCGCAGGCGAGGCGCACCTGCCCTGCGCCGCGCCTACGCCGCGCCAACGGGGTGTGGCCAGCACACTTTGCAATTTTCGTGAACGGCGCAGCGCGGTGCACCCATCGCCTCCGTCCCTCCCACCGGCGCAAGTGGAAAAGGGGGAGGAGAGAAGGCGTGAGTGGGTTTAACACAGGTTTAACACAGCCGAGTGTAATCTTCACCAATCAAAAGAACGCCTCTCCTTGCCTTTAAATGCGCTGCGGGCGAGGAGCAGTGCTAATTTCCCCTTGCCACCACCTGGAGGAAGAAAGCAACAGCTCCAGGCGGCCAAACTTCTCCAAGGAGAAGACTGATGTGCTGGTTCTGGAGGTCCAAGCTCGCAGTACCAGAGTATATGGTAAAGCGAACAGACCTCCACGGGCTGATGATGCAAAAACAGCCTGGGAGGAAGTTACTAATACTGTCAATCAAGTTTGCCCAGATATTCTGAGAACCGCTGCCCAATGTAAAAAAC